>ML829519.1:13625-41365 GCA_009831015.1 Picea engelmannii | reverse complement strand
ATACCACCTCCGCACTTTGACGTCACACTCCACTACCCGTTACATGTCACACTCCACTCCCGCGCTCTTCCTCCACACTCCACTATGCTGCCTACATGTCTCACCCATGTCATCAGGCCACCTTAGCAAGGACATGTGGCAGACCACGTCAGCAAGGAAACGTGGTAGTAATCTGCATACTTCGAGGGGAAGTAAAGTTTGAGACTTGAGATTTCATAAGTCTGGAGATCTGAAGGAGATCTTGACCGTTGATTGAGAAAGGGGCCGTAGAACCATTGATATGGTTGAAAGGTCAAAGTCCCGAAGTGTTGGGAGAGATGTCGATTGAGAAGGATAGGTGTTCATAAATCATTGAATCTGGAAGATTGGCGTACAGAGGAAAGCAGGGTTTGAGATTTGAAACTCCCGGAGACCGGATCACAAAATAAATCATAGCCATTGATTTAAGAAGGTTATATCTGATCCGTCAATTCAGGAGCACCGTCAAGATTATGAGATCGACGAACCCGTTGCATTACGGGGATTGAAGGTGCAAAAACTTTAAAATGTTGAAGGTGGGCCACAATCGAAACCACGGTTTTGGAGAAAGCATACGTGGAGCTCTGTAGTGAATTGCAGGGTGAAAAGTGGATTTCCCTCAAACCACCTTTGGCACCCGCAATCATGTGGTCACATAAGATCATCGCCCAAGGTCACATTAGCGGAAGATAGGGGAAGGAGCTAGTTCTCCTAGGCTCCACATTGGAGGTTACACATTGAAAAGTCAAAAAGGCCTCTGCGTGTATAATCCAACAACGCTAATCAAACATAATCTGATTGAAGGGTTGTTGTTTCATCTTGTGATTTCTTGATCAGTTACGATTCAGTTACACTAGCTGAATCATTGTTCCTGAGCGGTTGAATCATTTTTCTTGACTGTTGGAATCATGATTCCTGAGAATTTTTTAGATTCCCGACTTGAATGTTGGATATGTGGAGTGTAACGGATGATGAGAGTAGGAATAAAAGAAAAATGTCATGACAGAGAGAGTTTTATGTTTCTCAGTAAAACAAGTTGAACTATATGTGATCAAGAAGACTACAGGAATAGAGCGTGAAATATGCAAAGATGAAGAACATAAGATGGACAAAGAATAAATGGTGAAAACAACAGATTGTACAAGAACTTAAGTGCAAGAAGATGCGAGTAGGAACACACTGATGCAGGAAGAGCATAACAGTGTAGCTGAACAGTGATGAGACTGATAAGCCATTGATAAATACCGCATCACTATAATAAATTCCAGAAAGGAAAGATTTATATCTAAGGGTAGTAGGGTGGTGCTAGGGAGGACTGTTGTCCTCAGAGTTTCAAGTGGGTTCTTGAACACAGGGAGTTGTAGTTTCCATCTGGTTGCAACCAGAAAAACTAGGGTGGTAGGGTGGTGCAAGGGAGAACTATTGTTCTCTGTTATATAGGTTGGTGCCTGTGTGACTGGAAGTTTATGCTTCCATCTAGTTGGTGCTAGAACACTTAGGAAGTTGGTGCTTCCTTCTAGTGGGTGCTAGAGAAACCAGAGAGTTGGTTCTCTTAGCAAGTTGCAGCTTGTAAAACAGAGGTTGTAGCCTCATTTTGAGTTGGTGCTCAAAGATAGATGATGTACAGAACATAAAAGAATGCCTATCATTCTAAGAAGAAGAGGTTTTCTCCCTTTATGGGTTTCCTCAGGAATATTTGTTTCTGTATACTTCATGTGTGTGATTGATGTTGAATACTCTATTGCTTACTTCCTTGAATTATTGTGATCATCATTGAATGTTTTGTAATGAGTTTAAAATGGGTATAATTGTTTAAGCAAAGTAACAATTGATTCACCCCCCCCTCTCAATTTTCTAACATTATGGGTATCAAACATCTTTAAATGTGATCCCATTTGAAGCATTATATGGCAGAAAGTGAAATACGCCAGTGAGATGGGACAACCCAACAAATATATTAATGGTTGGGACAAAATTGTTCATGGAAATGGAATAAAAAATGGTGAAGATAAAGAAGCATTTAAAGGCTTCCCAAGATGTGCAACAAATTTATGCAAATAAAGGAAAAAATCATAGATATTTTAAAGTGGGTGACCATGTGTTCTTAAAATTGAGGGCCATGACAAGTTCCATGAAGTTGAGGAACTATTCAAAACTTGTAGAAAGATATTGTGGACCCTTTGAAATCCTAGAGAGGATTGGTCTTGTTGTATACATGCTTGCACTACCTGCATCCATGTGCATTCATAATGTATTCCATGTGTCTTTGCTTAAAAAGTATGTACTTGATGCTAAACATGTAATTGTTTGGAATGCGATTTAGGTGGAGCAAGGAGACTTCCTAGTTCAACTGATGTGCATATTGGATCATAAAGTCAAGCTGCTATGGAATCGAGCAATAAGACTGGTAAAGGTCTAGTGGACCTATTACGATCATGAAGATGAACCTTGGGAACATGAAGATTCTATGTAGGAGGAGTACCCACATATTTTTGAAGATTTTTGAATAATTTTGATTGTACATGTGTATATAATACACTGAGGACAATGCATAAATAACGGGAGGGGAGTGTAATACCCTTAGGCCGAACCCCAATTGTGATGTACGTATAGACTGGTGAGCCATAATACTTTGGGACAAAATACCTTTGTATATATTTTTTGAGGCTAGAGTGCCCGTGTGATTATTAGGCTAGAGAGCCCAGATGCTAAAGGTCAGTGAGCCTATCATTGTAATATGCAATCACACTTGAATTGATTAATAAAATACATCGTTGCTACAAACCTATCATAAAAAAATAGTATGGGGGGATAGAACTCCACACTATAAGGGAAAGGGGGCTATGAGTCTAGGATGAGGGGATAAGCCAGGGGGATTAAGCACAAGGGGATATTCAATAATATTTCCTAAATTCTAATTTATGGCTCACACACGCACACACACACACACACACACACACACACACACACACACACACACACACACACACATAGAGAGAGATATATATATCCTAAGTTCCTAAAGTTGAGGAACATATCACCAAGTGGGGACTATGTATTTTACATCATGACAAGTGTCAAGTTGGGAACATGGAAATATATTGTGGGAACTTAGTGTATTTTTGGGAATCCATATCATTCTCTCATCATTCTTACCTTGACTTTGGCCATATGTACTATCCTTACCAGCCATCATTAGTATTGTACTTTGGGAACTTGGAGTTGATTGTAACCAGTAAAACCTGGGTAGTTTGAGCTGGGGAAGTAGGATATTAGGCCTATGTGCATTCCGAAGAAGCGGGTTGTCAGGCCCATGAGCATTCTCTCTGGGTGAGAGAACTGCTGGGATTTTTTTTTCTCGGTGTGCTGGGAAATAACTACAAAGCTCTGAAACTTTTTGTCCGGCCTATTGCTAAATCCCTGGAAGGAAAGTGGGACAACCAAAGGACTGTGGAGTAGATAAGGGGTACACTTCCTGGGGTGGGTTGGGTTGTGGGAAACGAGAATATGTAGGCTAGTTGCAGTAGTTGGCACCTTGAATTAAGTTTTATTGTGCTGGTTAGACCTTGTATGGCTTAGGAAGCCTTCCCTGATAGAGTTTCTAGCCTCATCTTGGGGGTGACATGATGTTGATATTTTATGAGAAGCATAGTCTATGGATGGGAGGAACGTCTGAGGTATGCATGCAGTTGGTGATTACAACAAAATACAAGTGCTCTTTATATGTGTTTATGTTCCCATTAATATTTATATGTTTATCTTAATTTCATATGTTTTAATTGTATATATTTATGCATAAAGTGTATTTCGTTTGCATTTCATAATTGCTTCATATGCAGAGCATCATATTAATTAATCGTATCAGAGATGAAAACTTTGTGTGGCATGGCCCAACTTGGGGTTGGGGATGCTACAATGTGGTATTAGAGTTAAATTTCTTGGTTGATGGTAACAAGGAACATTACCGACTTGTTAGAAGTTGAAGATCAAAAAATGAAGAAACCTATCATAAATGAAAACTGCTTAAAACTATTTATCAAATTAAGGTTTTCATCAATGTTTGAAAAAAAAAGATTCAAAATAGAAAAAAACAATAAAAGTAAAAAGAAAGTGGAACCCAACACTTGTAAAATTTTTAGGGTTTGTTGAGGTCTCAAAAAATGGTGATACACTATATGAATCATAGGATCTCCACATTTTTCTTTGAGTCAACAACAAAATTCAATTTCAAGTTCAAGACTTAGATAAAACTTTGAAAGTAGCGAGTAATCATATTTTCAGTTTCAACTTAACTTTAGATTCCCTTCCTTACTTTAATTCAAAATAATTAGTTAATATACAAATGATAACATGAGGTTAATGTTAGCTAATATCCAAATGATAACATCATGTTAGTGTTCCTTTTAGCATAACTCTTGGCTAGGATGTAGATCATAGCTATTGGTCACCACCCTTCAAGATTAGTTTCTTAATTTCTCCATACTAGCTTCTCAATCTCATGGTGTTTCTTCACTGCCCATGAGCATCCATAGCCTTGAAAAAGTCACATAAATATCACATACATTGCTCCATTGTTATCGAGAATCCATAGCCAGGATGAAGATATCTTCATTCCCTCATAAAAGCATGTTCCTTTCCTCAATTTCATATTCTTCTTTTGTGAATATTTTAGCTTAAGCATTCTCGTATTATTCTATTTTCTCTCTATATATAGAAGAGGAGAGGGGAACAATAGATTTATTAGATATAAGGATGATATATGTTACCTAAGACATGACTATATTAGTTTGGGTATTAAGATTATTCCTGTCAGGGGAAATGACTTCAGTCATGCTCTCACATCCTAGACCAAGCTAGCTAATTAAATATGAGTGAGATTAAATTCTCCATTGGATTCAACTAATTACTAAGCAACAAAGTATTGAACATCACTAAAGTCTCAAGAAAAGAAAACATATAGTGTATCATTTCTCACAAGTTTAACTCACAACTAGATCACCAGATAGGAAAAATATAAGACATAACAAAGATAAATAATTCATATGTATGCTAAATGCTGAAAACTAAAAAAAAATAATAAGAAAAATGAGATAAGAAGAGTAAAAATTGATTTGAAAATTACTAAACTAACCAAAACCAAAATAGAATTATGAAAAAATGAGATCAAAATCAACTTGAACAAAACCAAGCTAAAAAGTAGTTGAAAGAAAAATAAGGATTATTATGTACAATATATATTTTTTTCAAAAAATAAGGTGAAATAACTTTCCAGGATCTAGTAATTGATAGGAATAAGATATATATCCCCTTCCAAACTCTCCATATTATATGTGCTATCTCCTATCTTCTCAACAACTTGAAAAGAACCAAGTCGTAAATGTGGAAAATTTGTGTGTTTCTCTTTTAGTTCATTCACCCTGTCCCATTTTAATACCAAATCCCATATTTCAAATCTTTTGTCACTAGCATTATGTTTATCAAACCATTGTTTAATGATATACTAATGAGAAACACAATTTTTTTTATCCCTTTCCCTTTCTTCTTCCAACATGACTAGTGTATCTATTCGATTTTGGAGAGCTAAGGACAGGTGTCCTATAGAAGATTGATAAAGTTGTAGTGAAGGAAATAAAACATTGGGTTGTAAAATTGGCTCCTTCCCATAAATAATATAATATGGATATGTTCCTAAATAACCCTTTGGTTCTACTTGATCAACCCACATGGCATTGGGTGAAGCATTGTGCCAATTCCTATGGTTTTCAATTATTGTCTCTTTAAGAATGTAGCACAAATTCTTATTAGTATATTTAACCATTCCATTTCTTTGTGTATAGTAGTTATTTGAATAATGAATAATGATTCCTTTATCTAATGCAAATTCAGACAACATAGATCAAGAAAAACATGAAGCATTGTCAAACACAATAACCAAGGGAACACCAAATCTATTAATAAAGTGTTGTTCAAGAAATTGGATGAAAACAATTTTGTTAACTTGAGTTAATGGCACAACTTCAACCCACTTGGTGAAATAATCAATAACCATTAAGATATATTTATGTTGCTTAGAGTAATGTGGGTTTGTCTATCCAATAATATAAATCCCCCACTATTCAAAAGTTCTTTCAATTGAAAAAGGTTGCAATGATATATATGGTTTTTCTCTCTTCCAACACTTAATTGACATATATTTCATTTTCAAACATAAGCATATGCATCCCTAAAAAGAGTAGGACAATAATAACCAACTCTTAAATTTTTTTGAGTAGTGGTTTCTCCAATAAAATGATCTCCAACTGGCCCATTATGGAGATCCATCAAAACTTTGTCTGCATCTTCCTTTTCCATAAATATTAACAAAACCCCATCATATTTCTTCAAGGAAAGGACCCCATTAACAAGTTTATATTGTGAATATTTTAATCTTAGTGCCCTTTTACCCATAGATTTAAGATGTCTAGGACTATTCCCATGATGTAATAAATATTTCAGGTCAGAGTACCATGCTTTAGGTTAGTAAGAATGTAAAAGACTTCATTGGTGAGGAGAGAAAGTTCATTTCCATAGCCTTCTTCTTCCTTCATTGCAAAGTCCTATGATTCCACTGCCAATTTATAGAGTCCTTGACCATGCACAATATTGGAAACTTTAAATTCTAAATCATAGTCTAGGATGGTAGTCATATATTTTCCTCTTCTTTCCCCTAACTCTTATTGAAAAAAAATGATCTAAGCATAGGACGAGGAACAATCACAATGACATGATTTTTGAGAATGTATAGTTTGAAGTGTTTAATGTCTCTAAAAACAACATAATGGCTAGGTAATTTAACTTCGCTCCTTGCATATTTGTGCTCATGAAAGAGATTGGAAATTCATTTCCTTCCAAATATTTCGAAAGATTACCTAAATTTTGTCCCTTTGAAATCAACATCCTTTTTAACAACTTTTTGTAATGGCTTAACGGTTTTGGAAAATTCAGGTATAAATGTTCTCACAAAATTGAACTTCTGAAAAAAGATTACATTGCTTTCTTATTATGAGGAAAAAGAAGTTGAGCAATGACTTTAATATGTTTAGGGTCAACCATGATAACTTATTTATATATAATATGTCCCAAACATTTACTTTTGTAATTACAAAGATACTTTTCTTTGGGTTGAATGAAATGCCATATTTCTGACACATTTCAAAAATTTGAGTGAGATGTTTTATGTGATCTAATTTGTTCTTGGAATATACAGTTACATCATTGAGATATACAACTACATTGTCATTTATTAAGACACAAAAAGAAATATTCATTGCTCGTTGAAAATTAACACCTACATTGATTAGACCGAAATGAATTCCTTTATAAGAAAAAGTCCCCCATACCGTCAAGTAGTGAAAACATTTCAGATCCTGACACAAGTTGTAGAATTAGATCCATGATGAAATTAGATACCTTTTCAGAGAAATTGTTTAAATTTATGAAAACAACACACAAAATCATTTCACTTGTCTTCTTCCTTATTAGAACTAAGTTTTCTACCCATGCGAAGTTGCAAACTTGAAAAATAGTTTTGGCATCAAGCACTTTTTTCAACTCCTTCTGTGCTTGAGGTTCTAGGGAAGGATGGATTTTCCATAATTTTCTATTGAAAATATTTAACATCCTTCTTCATTGGGATTGCATGTTGAATTATCCATGTATCATAAATATTTAAATTATTATATGTCCATGCAAACACATCTTGATATTTCTAGAAAAGTTTTATGTAAGACTATTTTTCATCTTTAATACAACAGGACCCAAGATTCACATTTTCTGGGTTATCAGCTGATCCAGGTCTTCCACCCACGTCTTCCACTAACTGAAAAAGGGTCCCCATATTGACAGTTTCTTTTCTATATTGTTTTAGGTCCTAAAATTTCAGGGCCATTTTGAGGCCTTCAACAATGTCTTTTGGCCATTCAGGGGCTTCGTGTTGTCTTTGCATGCCCAAGTATACCAACAATTGTAGTTCTCAGTTAGATTTTTGTGATGAGTTATTGCACGTCCCATACATATATTGCATGCAAAAGTTGCACCCTCGAGAAGTTGATGTATCAACTAGCCACCTTGAGGCCCACAATCATTTTGGTGCTTCATCTTTGAGGGTTAGGGTTTTGTATATTTATGGTTTTGTCCTCTTGGGGTTTATTAATTTATGTTAAAGGGCAATTTCATCCTCTTGTAATGTCTTCTTATGAATGAACATAGCCAAAACCTCTTTCTTCAGAGATAATCTACCACCATTCTCGCTATCTTTTATTGCTTTGCATTTCACAATCTTTTCCTATTTCATTTATTAATCAAATTTGCTTCTCATTGTATTACTATGCTCCTTGCAATATTTCTCTATGTGTTTTTCCATTCATATTACTACCTTTCATTTTGTTCTATATACAACCTAGATCAATGATATTAGAGCAATCTACTATTTTTTGTTTGTTAGTGCATGTCGTCCACAAGTTCAAGGTATAGAGAGTTGTGTCTTGAACTAATTTCACCTGGGGAAGACCACTTTCACTGACCCAAACAACCTCCCATGGTGGATTAAAAGAGAGATGATGGAGTAGGAGATCCTATCAAGTTGTTTCTCAAGAAATCCCTCGAGTGACATAGGAACGAGATGATGGAAAATTTCATCCAGATCCTCCAACCACTGCCAATGACGATTTAGACACCTTCAACAAGAAACCATTTTGGAGTTGCAATGCCCTTCAAGGTACAATTTAAATTTGACATTTATTTATTTGAATGAAATATATATGTAGATACTTTGGAGAAGTGGTTAAATCTGTTATAGGCTTATTACTCTGTTAAAAAAATTTCAGATATCAAAAAGATCACTTTTTCACTCCTTAAGGCCCTTCCCCATGTCAAAGAGTGGTGGGAAAGTTACTGGGAAATCCATGACAGAGATGAGTCTACAAAATTTAGGATAAAACCCACTTGCGTGGCTTTTGTTGATTCCATCAAGGAGGAATTATACCTTGTTAGAAATTATGATGACCAATACATGAGATGGACAACTCTACGTTAGGAGAGAGATCGAACATTGACATAGTACACCAATATCTTCCATACCTTGCTCTCAAATTTGGGTATCAAAGACTCCAAGTGATCCAGGAGGATCCAAAATGCTAAAAAAATGATCTTCTCAAATGATAATAAATGAATCCATTGCGTAGAGCTCAATGAGATCTTTCCAACAACGTGTGAATCACCTCAAATGAATGTCGTATGAGAAAGTTATGATGTTTTGAATATTTTGACCAACATGCAAAACGTCAAACAGGGCAGGACATGTGGCAAGCCCACAAGCTAACAAATGGTCATATGTATAGTGAGTTGGATGAATAAGAGAATGACACATGTCCTATTGTACAGTCGATGTGGTAGGATGACATCAACATCCGTACGACAAGTGGTAAGATCAGAAAGTGACACATGGACATGTGGCGTAAGAATGGCATCAACATGATGTTGTGGCGGCATGAGAGACTGCCACATGTCACCCATATTTGGTCAATTTGGGACCTATTTGGACCAGTAATCAGTTCCTATGTGGCATCCACACAAATGATGTTGAAACCTTGTCAGCAGGTCGTACAACAAGAAACCAGTCAGGGTGTGCCAAGTGGCATCCAATTGGTGAGTGACATGGCACATATGGACCAATCAGGTGGTGCCACGTGACACCTTCAAGAAGGCCAATATGGCCTTATCCAAAAATTCGTTAAGACGACGAGAATTGAACCCGTGACCTTTGGGGGAATATTCCAACACCTTAACCATAAGCTCTGACTAATGAGCCAATGGTTATGTTTGTTAGAACTAACAAGAATATTTATTTAAATATTAAACAAATGTTCCCAAGCATATAGGGGTTTGAGTGGCCGAACTAGCCCTATATCAACCTAGCGCTCGACCAAATGTAGAACACAAATTTTGATTCCAAGAACTTGGTTTTGGGTTCATTTTGACATGGGTTTTTGTGCCAAGAGTGGGTTTTGTCTCAAAGTGCATGCCAAGAGTTTTTGTTCATGAGATTTTGAGCTTTGGGACTCTTTTAGAGAAGTATAGAGTTTTTATACTCATTTTTCTCAGTTTTCTGAGAGGAATATAATGGTGATGTCGGTTATGTGATAAAGTGTTGTGTATGAAGTCTTGGTCCAATTTATCATGTATGAGACCCATAGTTTCGTTATGCATGCAAAAGGGGGTCTTTAAGCACATGTTTAGAACATAATCAATTTTATACTCATTTTTTCTTAGAATTTCAAGAGGAATTCAATGGTAACCTTTGTTTCTGGATTTGAGCAGCAGAATTGAAGGGTGTATTCAAATTTTCGATTGTAAGTCATCATTGTATCAAGCATTTGAGCATTAATAGAGTGGTCTCACTGTTTGGAAGCAGACCCAGAGACGTAGCCCGAGATGAGTGAACTCCGTTATCAACATGTGTAATGAGCCTTGTTAATTACTGTCTCTATTTCTCTCTATTTTGGCATTATTATTTCCACAAGTTATATTTATCAGCTGATGAAATTTATGGATAATTAAGAATTTTCACATGATATTTTAAAAATAGTCATAATGATATTCATTTCCCGAATCTGGTCAGATGTTAATGTTTACTTAAGAATAATTTGACATCTAAGTATATTTTAGATCAAGTTGGTATCATAGCTCTTTGGTATCACTGGAAGGAAGTTGGTATCATAGCTAGTTTGACATGTATTTGCAAGTGAATTCTTATGAGGTCCAAACTCAAGCTTAGTGAAGGATCATTCAAAGAGTACATTCCTGAGATTGGTTCGAGGCATGCATTTCAAAAGCAAGAAGGCCACATATGTAGTTCAGGATCTTGGATAAGATTCTAAAGTTACAACTATGGGCATTAAAGGTATATTTTTTGTTGCTAGTTCTAGTTCACATACTTCTTCTTCAAAGGATAATGTAATCCTTGATGGAAGGAAATGAAAAGAACTGTTTCATTTACAAGTTATCTCAAAGCACACTAAGATTGATACACTTGTTGATAGTGGATCACAAGTAAATCTTATTTCAGAGCAAGTTATTAATAATTTGGGATTGAAAACTAGGCCTCATCCAAGACTGTATCCTTTGGGATGGATTTGTGATAATACTAAGTTACATGTAACTAAGCAATGTAAGTTACAGTTTACAATCACATCCAGTTTCATTGATGAGGTAGAGTTAGACGTGGTTCCACTTGACATTTGCATGATGGTTTTGGGAAGTCCATACTTGTATGATAGGAAGGTCATTTTCTATAGGGAACATAACAAGTATCATATTTTCAAGGATGGGATTGAGTTCATTGTGAGAGTTCATCAGATGAAGACGAATTTCACTGTTGTCACTACAAAGCACATGAAAATGCTAGTATCTAGGATCCAGGTTTGCAACCTAAGGTTGAAAGTAAAACAGGTCCTTTGGTTGATGTTTTTCCTATTAAGAAGGGAAGATATGTTCAGGGATGATTTTAAAGATGGAAATTTATATTAAAATGTAGAAACTTGGTCTAATCTTACTAGTCCTTAATATGCAAAACGTAAATATATTCAAATTTATAAGGATTTTATATATTTTCTATAAAATTTTGGTGATTTTTAAGGTAAAATAATTTTATTCTATGGAATTTGGGCGAATCATTTTTAGAAAAAATGGAAATTGGTGAATCATTTTTTGGGAAAAACCATGGAAAATTAGCCCATTTGCGAAATTTAGCCCCTAAAATCATCTATGGATATGTTGATGGTTCATTCTCTTTCACATCTGTATATTCATTTTTATTTTTCAGTTTATTACTAATCAATGGAGTATGTTTAGTAGCTACAACAATGAATGACAGAGTTTGTGAATTTAAGGGAATGGTTAACTTGGTCAACAATGTTGTTTCAGTCTTCATTATTGTTGTGACAATTCAGGTGCTCGTTATCCAAGTAGGAAGGATGGGTGATACTGGACAAGTGAGGAAGAAGTACCCTCACTTCATTTCTGAATGACTCATACATTTGTAGGTCCAAAATTCTTTAGTGGAGAGGTGTGATCCAGGAGGATCTGAAATGCTAAAAAAAAGATCTTCTCAAATGCTAACGAAAATGAATCCATTGCGTAGAGTTTGACAATATATTTCCAACAACACATGAATCGCCTCAAACAAACATTGTATGAGAATGTTGTGATGTTCTGAAGATTTTGACCAATAGGAAAAACGTCAAACATGGTAAGACACGTGGCAGGCCCAAAGGATGACACGTGTTCATCTGTATAGTGATTTGGATGAATTAGAGAATGAAACATGTCCTTTCATACAATCAACATGGAAGGATAACATCAACATCAATACGACAAGTGGAAAGCTAAAAAAGTGACACGTGGACATGTGAATTCAACATGATGAGGCTGCCATGTGTCACCCAAATTTGGCCGATTTGGCACTTAATTGAACTAGTAATCGGTTGCCACGTGGCATCCACACAGATGACATGGAAACCTTGTCAGCAGCCCAACCACCAGGCCGTAAAACAGAGAACCAATCGGGGTGTGCGAAGTGGTGTCTGGTTGGAAAGTGACATGACACACGTGGACCAATCAGGTGGTGCCATGTGGCACCTTCGGGAAGGCCAATATGGCCTTATCCAAAAATTCGTTAAGATGATGGGAATTGAACCTGTGACCTTTGGGGGAATATTCCAACACCTTAACCATAAACTTCGACCAATGCACCAATGGTTATGTTTGTTAGAACTAATGGGAATATTTATTTAAATGTTAAACAAATGCAACTTGGGCATATAGGGGGGTCGGGTGGCCGACCTAGATCTATATAAGCCTAGTGCCCGACTTAATGAAAAACACAAATTTTGATGCCAAGAACTTGATTTTGGGTTCATTTTGACATGGATTTTCGTGCCAAGAGTGGGTTTTGTCTTGAAGTGCATGCCAAGAGTTTATGCTCATGAGATTTTGAGCTTTGGGACTCTTTGAGAGAGGTATAGAGTGTTTATATTCATTTTTCTCAGTTTTCTGAGAAGAATATAATGGTGATGTCAGTTATGTGCTAACGTGTTGTGTATCAAAGTATTAGTCCAGTTTTTCATGTATGAGACCCATAGTCTCGCTCTGCGTGCAAAAGGGAGTCTTTAAGCACCTGTTCAGAACATAGTCAAGTTTATATTCATTTTTCTCAGAATTTCAAAAGGAATTCAGTGGTAACCTTTGTTTCTGGATTTTATCAGTAGAATTAAAGGGTGTCTTCAAATTTTCCATTGTAAGTAATCATTGTATCAAGCATTTGAGCATTAATATAGTAGTCTCATAGTTTGGAAGTGAACCTAGAGACATAGCCCAAGATGGGTGAAATCTGTTATCAAACTGTGTAATGAGCCTGGTTAATTGCTATCTCTATTTATCTCTATTTTGGCATTATTATTTCCACAAGTTATATTTATCAGTTGATGAAGTTTATGGATAAGTAATCATTTTCACATGATATTTTGCAAATAGTCATAACGATCTTAGTTTCCCGAATCTGTTCGGATGTTAATGCTTACTTAAGAATAATTTGACATCTAAGGATATTTTAGATCACTAAGCATCACCTGTTTTTGAAACACCTCAGTGGCCTACATAATACATCCAACCATATATGGATTTCTTGGGCATCTCCTCACTAGGAGCTTCTTATTGATATGCTATAAAAATCAAGCAAAAATTTAAGTAGAGGAACAAGCGAGAGTTTGGGTTTATAAATAAGGTGCAACATAATCATGGTAAGGGTGGCACCAACTCATAGAACAATGGATAGAGCAAGGATATCCAACCTTAAGACAACCAATCCAAGATATAGGAAAAAATGGTAATGGAAAGTCAAAGAAGGACACTCGGAAGTGGTGTGAGTTCCACAAAATGCCCTGGAAGAACATTGATGAATATCACTCGAAACAATCATGATTAGTAAAGCTAAAAGAAAAAGAATCAGAATCTGGCTTAGAATTTGATTTAGAGTAGGATAAGGGAAAATAGATCATTGAAGTAGAACCTAATGTTAGCATTGCAACTGCAAAGTTCTAATTAGAAGAGTCAAAGGAGCCTAAGGAGGGGGAGCTCCTCTTCCATTCATAGATGTGGGTGAAGGGGACTCTAGTACATTTCATTGTTGAAAATGGTAGCCAAAATGACCTAATATCGACTCAGGTCATCAAGATATTGAATTTGACAACAACGCCACAACCCCAACCATACACCATCGGTTGGTTGAGAAAAGGACACGACATCCATGCCAACCAACAATGTTGCATGTCCCACGACATCAAGCCCTTCAAAGATGAGGTATTGTGTGATTTCACACCACTTGAAGTTTGTGATGTTGTTTTAAGACAATCTTATATGTGGAAACATAATGTTGTTTATGTGTCTAGGCCTTGTAGTGTCATTGTTACTTTAGGAGGCTATCTCTATTGGGTACCATAGGTAGTCTCAATTACTCTAGTTTCCTTAATCTCAGAAAAGAAGTGCTGAAAGGTAATCTCTCATACCATAAAATTTTTCCTCTTCATGGTTTGGTCAGAAGGTGAATGGAAGGTCACTACAACTGTCATCACCTAAGCATGGGGCCTCTCTACACAACAAAAGTAGGTGGAAAAGATTATATAGGAATATAGCTATATATTTTCTTCCTCTGCAGAGGTGCCTTTGCATTTCCAAGTCAAACATTTAATTGAATTGATACCTAGTGCTCCTTTACCTAATGGCTAGATATACAAATGCTCTCTTCTAGAGAATGAGGAATAAAATGTCAAATTCATGAGCTAATAAAAAAGGGCCACATTTGACCAAGCTTCTCACCTTGTGGGAGACCAACTATATTGGTGTAGAAGAAGGATGAGACATGACAACTCTATATTGATTATAGATCCCTAAACAAAATAACCATTAAGAAGCGATACCCAATCCCCTGGATTGACGATCTTCTTGATCAACTTAAGGGTGCCAATTTCTTTAGTAAAATTGATTTGAGGTCATGATACCACCAAGTCTCAATTGAACAAACTAGTGTATGGAAGATCACCTTCAAGTATAAAGAAGGCCTTTTTGAGTGGTTATTCATGCCTTTTAGCTTGACTAACTCTCGAGTAACATTCATGAGGATGATGGATGATATATTGTGACTGTTCACATTCTCTTTTGTGGTCACATATTTGGATGATATCCTCATATTCAACATAACTTGGGTAGAACATTTGTATCAAATTCAACAGATCTCGAGCACTCAGTGGAAAAAAAAATTATATGCCAATATAGAGAATGATTATTTGGCATGTAGAGAATTGAATATTTAGGATACATCATGGATGTACATGAGGTACATGTGGACCCAACCAAGATCCAAGTCATTTGTGTTTGGCTAGCCCCAATGAATCTAATAGAGCTCCATAGTTTCTTGGTCCTTTCCAAAATCTATTATAGGTTCAAGTTGGGGTTCTCTCATATTGTTTTTCCCTTAAGCTAAGTGACCAAGGGTGTAGCTAAAGGCAAGTTTTTTTAGTCTAAGTCACAACATAAAGCGTTCAAAGGTCTGAAATGTCACCTCTACTCATCACCAATCCTCAGTCTACCAGACCTAAAACAATCATTTGAGATTGAGACAGATGCCTCCACTTATTCTATCAATGCATTCCTCACTTATCATGGACATATGATGTCTTATCACAATGAGACACGCTCTAATACTATTCATATGTAACTCACCTATGACAAAAAGATGCACTCAATTGTGTAGGCATGTTGACAATGGAAGCATTATATTATGGGAAAGTAAACAATCATCCAAATTGAACACAAGACTTTGAAATTCACGTAGACACAAGGGAAGTTACAAAATGATCGCCATTAGAAGTGGTCCATGTTCTTGCAACAATTCCACTTAAACATTAAGTGTAAGAAGGGAAACATAAACCATGTTGCAGGCTGCCTTAGTGGGCCCCTGATTGTGGCATTAACCATGGTTATGAACTCTTGTGGGAAAGAGACCTCTAGGTGGCCCCAATTGTATGACATCAACCATGATTTTGCTTCTACATTATAGACATTGCTCACAGGTAAACAAGTTCCATACTTTCACCTCCATGATGCACTTTTGTGCTATCTGGGCCATATTTGTGTTCCTTCAAGCGAGCATGCGGATATAATTTGGGAGGCACATTATAGTTTGGTGGAAGGGCACTTCAGTGTGGAGAAGACAATAATGGTACTTTATAAGTGTTTCTACTGGCCAAAAATTTGATAGGACGCCAACATACTCCGATAGGACATCAACATGTATATCATATCATTCATTGCTTGTGACATTGCTAAGCCTACCATTAATGAGTAGGGGTTTTACACTCCTATACCTACTCCATACAATCCTTAGGAGTCAATATACATGGATTAAATGTTAGGTTTTACCTCCACCAAGGATGGTAATGATTGTTTCTTTGTGGGTGTCAACCAATTTTCTAAGATGGCCATTTTGACACCATGTAAGAAGAGTATCACATCTCCCACACCATCCAATAAAATTGAAATCCTTTCCTCCACCATGATCCATGTATGGATATGTAACCAAAGCAATCCTGGGGGGAAGGGTGGAGGGAGAAACCTTCATTCCCAATCTACCTTTTAAGAAAAATTAAGCCACACATTAAGATGAGATAGTCCATCCTACTCTTAATAGTTGAGAGCCCCGACAAATGAATATGTCGGGGACTGGGGTGAAGTAAAGGCCATACACCATTTCCATTTCAAACTTGTAGGACTATATACTAGTTCATGACTTCCAATGTGAAATTAATGCTAATAAATGTCATGGGAGAGGAATGGACTAAGGAGCCCCTCCCCCTGTATGTCCTTTTCTCATTCTTAACCCCATATTGGCAAGGTGATTTACCTCTTTATTATGATCTTGTAACACTTGAAAAAATGATATTACTACAAAGTGTTTGGCCAATTCTAAATCTCTTTGAATCAAATGAGATAAACAATGATTTTGAGGAGTAGTGTGTTGTAGAAGGGAACTTATGATGATTTAGGAGCCTTAAACAACTATAACATGATTCAACCATTTCTCCTTTAGTATATGCAAACCTTTAAATAATGACAATGCCTCTCCCTTATTATT
This sequence comes from Picea engelmannii, assembly GCA_009831015.1. NCBI lineage: Eukaryota > Viridiplantae > Streptophyta > Pinopsida > Pinales > Pinaceae > Picea > Picea engelmannii. Next base: position 24,123 of record ML829519.1, on the reverse strand, counting down.
GGTGGTAGTGCCCTATTCCTAAGAAAATTCTATTTCTACTTTTCCTTTTAGATCAAATATGATGCTCCATGCACCTGCCACTCCTTCGATCTCTATATAAGTTAATGTTAAATGTATTAAAATATTTCCTTACCAAAACTAACTTTTAGAACTATTAATATATTTCACTAATCGAATTTTGTTCACCCATGGAAATTATTGACAAGGTGTCGCAACCCTAGTGAAGATTACGAGGTCAAATGCATCTTCCCTACCCATAGTGAACCCTTCGTTGTAGGAAATTATTTTTTTGTCTTATATTTTTTCATGTTGCACTATATGGATGGGATGGACAACACAATCTAGGGTGAATTTTATAATTTATGCGACTACTCTCCTATTGTTATGTGCTCATTCTCTGTAGGCCCTGACTTGCATAATTTAACAAAATTATTTAATGCATGAACAATATCATTCCATCCTATGATTTGTGATTTGTGTCAATGTTTGTTTAAAAAAAAAATTAAACTTAACAATGGAGAAGATCAACATGTTTGACGGGAAGATCATCTGATTGCAGGTAGTGTTTATTAGGTAGTGTTTATTGATGAGAATATGTTTTCAATGCATGTAGTGTATATAACATTTTTGATATTTTTGATCATTATGAGAACTTGGTTATTTCTTGGTTGGAGTAATCTTGTTGATATTCTATTTTTGTTTGCAACTTTATGATATAATTCAAATATTCAACATGTTTATTTTCCATCTACTATGTATTTTTGAACTTTGTTCTCGATAGCATGGAGGGATTTTATATTTTTGTTTTGATCATTTGTGTTTATTTAACTATTTTTAAATAAGATTATGTGAAGGCTTTATGGAGGTTACTGTTCTATAATTGGTTTTTTCATGGAGAGTGTGGTTATACCTCATCATGGTCAACTTGTGGTTATCATCATTGGTCATTTATTGTATCCCTCCCAAAGTAAAAATTAAGGGGTGTTGGGACGTAATTTTACTTGGTCCCTTCAAGTCATGTTTAAGAGGGTTTTAGAGTATGCAAACCTGACTTATCAAAATTTTGGAACAAATTGATGGTTAGTTAGGTGGGTTTCATGGTCCCACATTTGAGGGGTTTGGGGGAAACTAAAATCATAAACCTATATATATATTCAAGGCATTAGGCTCATTTGTACAACAATTAAGCTTTAAAGATATATTGAGATTATTATGGAAAGTGTAGCTTTCTCCCTTATTAGAGTTTCTCGCTATCAAATTTTGTGTTCTTGTGATAATATATTAGACTATGTTTATTTGTATTGATTATGATTTAAGTTATGGATAAGTTACTGTTAATTATGAGATGAGTCCAATACCATTAATTACAACAAAATATTTATTATCCCCGAGTATTAGAAAATTCTTCTTCCTTGCATATTATCTTCATATCTCTTATATAGTTGATCTAACAAAGGTAAGTTACATCAACCACTAACCATCTACTGAATTTTATTGGTTATTTTCAATAAACTAAATATTTCCAATGAATGTACTCTATTTTGACAACATAATCTCTTAGTATTTTATTGATTTGAATTAGATAGTACATATAATACATCAATTACTAAAGGTTTCCTTGATACAGGAAGTTAAGGTAAAGTTCCTCTTAGCAATGCTGCAAACAATCTTGTTAAATAAATATTAAATGTCAAATTTAAGTACGATAAAATATAGAAATTCATAAATATAAAATATAATTTATGAATGTCATGATTGATACAATTACTTATGATGGTGTTATAAATACTATTGAATGGTCACGAGTAGGAAAATACATGATTAGCGAGAACTTAATTTATTGATTATATATTTATATGTATTTAGTTATATTAATTATGTTCATTCCATTTCACTTTTCCTCAAGAGGCTTTGTCCTTGATGTTAAATCAAGGATAAATGTTGGCAATCAATCTTGACGATGAGTGAACAACTCTTGGTTTGCTACATGAAACCCTTTATTCATTATTAACATGGGTAATTGAGTTCCTCAAGTAATCATAAGAATGTCGTACATACCACATGGATTTGAGAAATAATGATGTATTATGATGCAACAAAAGTAACACAATAAAGTTCAGTCCTAAATTTTAACTTGGGATAAAGGAACTCCATGAAAACTGTCTCAATTTTTTTATCATAAACATCCAATGGAGTGATTGGTACTTCCTCCTTGCTTCTTGATTTGTCTTCTATAGTAATTGTTTGAAATTTTATTTTATAATTTCTATGGTCCTCACAAAAGGTCTCTGCAATCCTTTTGGAATCATCAATAATTTGAGCAGAATAGACCAAAACTTCATTCATGGATGTAGTGCTTATCAACTTATGTTTTGAAGTGATGGTGTGAATTTCAATTTCATTGTCGACTTCATTGAATTCGACAATCTTCAATAGATTGATCTTGATTCTGATCATTCAAGTCATCTTCAATTCTCTTAAAGGATGCTTGGATGCCTTCTAGTGATTCTAGTGCATCTTTAAGAATTCTCATTCGTCTATATTCATAACGTTTTTTACTATTTGGGAAGTTTTAACAAGAATGAGCGAATTTATTGTTATCACTTTACTTTTTTCATATAACCATAAACACCACTCATATGCAGGACCTTCTAGATATTTTGAGGCTAATTTAATTTGTTTTTTGTCATTATTTGATGAATACTTTTAAAAAAAATTCAATTTTTGTTTACTCAAATTATGCTTCGTTTGTTATATAAGTCATTGAAGATTTTTTCTCTAGAAATCTTAATTTTTTTTGTTAATTTCTTATGACATCCCTAATATCTTGTTAATCATATTTCACTTTATCAATTTCTATAATGAAATATTTGTTTTAAACTTCTAATTTTTCTTTTCAAAAAATTGATTAACCAATTTATTTTAAATTTTTCCATACTATACCATTATTTTAACATGATACAATTTTATTATAATTAAAATACATCATAGTTAAAACCACACCTATGCTCCAATCTTATGCCTTTACTAACTTTGAATCTAAGTGGGACATTTGCATTTCCACAAAATGATATGTTTCCAATACATTGGATTGGACTTAGATTTATTTAAAATTTAAAAGTCCCCAATTATGATTCGAATATAAGACTTTGATAAAATATATTTTTCCAATATATTTCCCCTTTATGTATATATGTTAAAGGTGTTACAATATCCTTTACCATCGCTAACTTTTAGAATTATTAAAATGTTTCACTAATCGAATTATTCACTCAGGGAAATTATTAACCAGCGTCGCAACCCTTGTCATTAAAATACAATTGCCTTCCTTGTCATCATAATTCCTTTTAGTGCTCCTATGTTCTCTTTTATTTATTTTTAGATGTTTGGTATATGCTTTGATTTCTTCTCACTTATACATAAATATTTTCTATCCATTTTTAATGTAAGCAAATATTTCAAAGTGATAACCTTGTTATATGAAATTTTATTATAAAATATAGTGTATAAATAAATAAATAAATAAATAAATATATATATATATATATATATATATATATATATATATATATATATTTTATCAATTTTTAATGTAAGAAAACATTTCAAAGTTATAACTTTGTTATATGAAATTTTATTATAAAATATAATGTATAAAGTTTTTTCTATCAAAAAATTTATTTTAAATAGTAAATGATATGATTTTAAAATTTTCAAATAATAAAGACATTGCAATCCTTGATGTCTATATGAATATTAATCTTTATTGGTGTATCATTCTTACAATTGATTATACATCGAGAAACATTGCATTTGAGCTTTCCTTTTTACCATTGTAGTGTCGAATTTGACAATGAAGTAATTGAGTCTAGTTTTTGTTGCTTAGTCTAACCCAAAGGGGTGGTAGGTGTGATGTGGGGATGGGGTGTGGATCATTCTTGACCTTGACGATAATCGAGAAACATTCTTTACATGGGTATTAAGAGAGACCTCTAATAATCAAGTAGAGACACTAACATTACTGCAATGAATAATAACTTTGAAGTAGAGTGAGATAAGCTAGATCTTAGTGATTGGGGAATCCTCTAAAATATTTTTTTATATGTTCTATTGTTCATTTCCACAAGATTCATAGTTGAGCATGTTAGTATTTAGAGTGCAAATAATGACAAAAATATTTGAATTTCTAGATTTCTATCATCTCTTGACATTGCATAATTCCATAGTAGATAAGCAAGCAACTGAATCGTGTAACCTTTAATCTGGAATAATGAGAATAAAAGGGTGGAGGGGGGTGGGGTGTCTAGTCCATAGCCACCTCCCATGACCCATTTATCAAGCTTAAATCTAAGCATGAAGCATTTAATCACTAAGGACAAGTGGCATGCATCATCAAAGAGGCATACTCAAACATTTAAGGGTTTAAATCCTCACGTACTCCCATATATGATGTCGTAGGAGGTTTTTTTAACTACTCTATCAAGATGGGGCAAGCCATTTCATGTGGTATATAATTGGGAATAATATGGAAGTGGTTCTCCCTCATAATCTTTGAACTTTTCTTTGTTTTTTTGTTGTAGAGGATTGGAAAGTTTTGGTGGATTTGTGCCTTGGTTAAGATATGGAAGCAACCCAAAGCATTAGAAGTGGATGCTAGTCTTGGGTTTGCAAAGATGGAAAGCTCTCATAGCCACTCCAAATGATGTGCAAATTGTAAAAATGTAGACCTCTGCGGAGGAATTCAACGGTGTGAGTGACAAATTATTGAAGCCCAATATTATATGTCCCTTTATGTGCGAAAATGAGAAGTTTGAAGAAAAGAATAGGAGAGAAGAAGCACAATGGAGGCACGTGCGCTTCAAAGACAAATAGTTGTTTAAAATTTACAAGTTGAGACCATACAAAACCAAACACATGTAGTTTGAAATTAATGTGGAAAATACTAATAAGAGAATAGAGTAAATGGGGGAGACAATGGGGATGCTAGAGGATAGAATTGAGAAGCTCAAGATGGAGAAACGAGCGAGCTTTGAGTTGATAAGGTATGAAACTCCTTTTGTTCTTTATGTGGAATCTTTTGGAGTGGATCAACTGGTAGTAAAGGAGAAAGATATAGTTCAACAAGATCTAGTCCAAGCAAAGAAACAATATTTCATCATTTTCTTGTCCAAGTTTGGTAGCAAGATGGAATCCCCTAGTGGGCATGATTCTTTTAATCTCTAAACAATGTAATGCTTGTAGAGTAGTATTTATACTAGGGAAGTGTGTGTGGATATATACATGATGAACAATAAGTACCAGTTTGAGAACTCCAAGGATAAGACATGCATGGAATAATTATGTTGAATTTTTGAGAAATTTTTAAGTCCCGAAGACAATCCTTTTTTCAAATTTTGTATTGACTTGCTAGACTGTTTGGTTGCAACCTTATTTTAATACAAAAATAGTTGTTTCTATTAAAAATAATTAACCCAACATCTCTTTAAGTACTCGAGCTGCCAAAAGTCTCGATGAGAGAGAAGATGCAATCACAATTTCTTTGTCTTATATTGTGTAGTGAACAATAGTTACGGTTTATTTATGAAGTTTTATGGTGAATTATCTCTTATCTGTGAAAGTATAATACAATTGGTATCATAATTTTTTCTTAGGAATGAAGTGGGAGAATTTTTGGGCACAAAGTGGAAGATTTTTTTTTTTTTTTTTTTCATATTTTTGACGGAAAAAGAAAGATGACAGTGTTTAGATCAATTTCTGTTTTTTTTGTGCATAAGTTGAAAAAAACAGTCATACATATGAATTCCTCTCAAAAACATACCCAAATTAAAAAAAATAATAATTTCAAAACGAAGTCCGAGAAGTGGAGATATCATCGATTCAAAATTTACGTTTTTAAGGGGTTTTTCAGTGACGGTCGTGAATTTTGCAGATTTGATATCTTTTGATAAAGTGCACATACTTTAGTCAAACTAGTGCCATTAGATCCATAAAAGATGCGGAATTTCATAATTGGGGTTATAATTTCCAATCAGATAAGTATAACCAAAGTTGTGATCATTTTACATTTTCGACCTCAAACTCTAACTATATAAAAGAGCTCCATTAAAAAGTAAGTGATTTTCTTTAAAACCCTAGTTCCATTTTCAAATATGTGGTTTACAAGAAAAGATGATGGTTTTACTATTGAAGAATAAACAAAAGAAAAAAAGTTATTATGGATAAAGACATGAAAAATTTGGGTACATATTAATTTAAAAGGTGATGCAGACACATGGTGGAATTTGCTTAACCATAACAAGATGGAGATACTTTCTATAAAGAATATGAATTTTTTTTTTTAGATAGATGGTCTTATGTTGGTAAGAAGGATAAGAAGACCACTAGGGATTTATTTTCATGTGACATTCATATTACAAGTCCATGGATGTATTCGACAAGAGAAGGTCATTGTTTCTATTAACCTTAGTTGTAAGGAAAATTTAATCAATGTTAATTTGGCCAAAAGATTGCAAGTACCTGCAAAGAATATTTGAAGCACACATGTTGAAGGTGAAAATGTTCAAATTTTTAAAGATTTGAAGATTACCATGGATAAATGTGTTTCATTCATATTTTTATGCTATAAATATAGATGATCTGGATGTTGTTTTGGGATATCCTTGGATGGACTTAGTTGGTACAATCAATATTAATGTGCAAAAGAAGTTTTTGAAACTATAGTACAAGAAAAAGAAAATTGCATTGCAGGATATTTCTCTTTTTAAACAGGAAGGGCCTAAGGAGGCAAATGAAGAAGTACTTGTAGGGAAATAGATTGCAGTACCCCATGACACATTAGATGAAGAGTCCATGGTTGAGTCAGAAGAAGAGCTTACAAAAGAAATTGACTAAAATCCAAAGGAAGAGCATAAATAAGAAGGTGAAGCTGAGGAAATACATGTTGAAGAGTTAAAAAAAGAAGAATCAATATCTAAGGTTGTTGTATATTGCCACCTGTACCACTTAGAGAAAATAGTCATCAAGGCAAGGGCACGAGCATCAACAAAAATGCTATGGATAAACATGGAACCAGAGAGACAACTAGTATGGAGGCACATGGAGGACTAAAAGCAATGCACAAATATATCAAAGTAGAACAACGAAGACATGGATCCCAAGAAGAAACCAGAGTCAAGATCGAGGAAAGGTCATAGTTGGACCCCATGTCCACATTTCAATAGGATTGATGGATGCTCGTACATGGTACCAATTGAATACTTTTCTTATTAGATCATATTATATGTCTTCTTCCCATGTTTTGAGGATGAAACATGCCAAAGGAGATAGAATATAATGTACCTAGAGAGGATAATATGGGGTATCTAGAGAGGTACCCAAGAGGATAATGAATGTAATGTGGTCATAATAATATAATATACCCACTATGTAATTAAAATAAAATAATATAATAATAAGGGGTAGTTGGTATAAGACCCCTACCAATACTCATGAGAAAGTATAAATACACATTAGTATCATTGTACTGGATATGTGTTGAATTGTATTGTCTTGTGGCAACCATGGCTTGTGGAGTGATTCCTTCCATAAGGAGTATTTGATGGTGTTGCCCTACCTTAAGGGTTCTTCTCTCTATATTCTCGGTGTTGTTCATGGTGAATGTTTTGGTATTTTGGATGTTCCAGGGTTTTTTTATGAATTTTTATGGTGGATTCTCTCTTATATCTTTGAAGTTTTACTTCAATTCACCCATGTAAAGATAATTGTTTCATCAAATTTTATTAACTCAACCTTAGAGAAGTGGATACCCTTAGGACTCCATCCATGATTAGATTCCATAATAGAGTTAAATCCTCATAGAATATGATTGTTGGTGGGAGGTTGTTCAACCTCCTTTTTTGTATCGTAATACACATGAGTTCTTTGGTTCACTTTATCACTTTTAGGAAGCCTCTCATCTAGGGCATGTATAAGCATGGATTCTATGGATTTCTCTAAATGACCCATCTTATATTATGTCTTCTCTTCCACAACATATTTCAAATCACTTATATTATTTTCTATCTCTTCTAATTTCTTTCTATATTCTTGTTGAAAGTTAAAAAAAATCATACTTTTTCAACAATATATCATCAATTTGGATCTTCAAATTGGATAACTAGTTTTGCAAGTCTTCACTTTATTCATGTGTCATGGATGAATTCTTTGGAGATTTAGTTAGTGCACAATTTTTTCCATCTCCTCTTACCACGTGAGACAAAAATAATATTACTTAAAATTTCCTCTATTTTCTCTTTACCACACTTGTTGAATCACCCCAAATATATCTTCCAATAAAAAAATATAGAAGTTTGAAGATAACATACCTTCTTAAAAATCTAATTTGGAGACTTCCCTGCGAGCGGAACTTGCACTTGGTGCAACTTTGGAATTTATTCACCTCTAAGCCTAATTTTTTGGCTTGTATAAACCTAATATGTCTTCTCTACAATGCCATAGGTTTGACTAAATTATAATATGCCAAGAAATGTTTTTGGATAACTTTCCCAAAACTTGTTAATTTTGTCCCTTTTAGGAGTGTGAACTTGCATGGCCTGCCATGTGTCCATTTTTTGGATCTATTTCTGAAACTTGTATTGAAACACTATGGTCCATATTGTTTCTAATGCAACTGGTGGTATTCAATTTGGATCTTGATAGATTCAAATATGACTATTTTGCCAAGAATACCCGTTTGAGATTAGTTACAAGACTAATCAAAAGCTCTAATTTCCATAGCCTATAAATATGAAATTATAACAAACTAGATTTTGAAATTTTGATAGTGTGTTTTGCTATGTTCTCTGGACACCTTGAAAATATCACTATATGAAAATTCTTCAAAAAAATGTTAGAGCGGAAACAACATGATGTCTCATTTTGAAAGAGGAAACTGAGCATTGTATTCTCTAATACTAAATGTTATGGTCCAAATACCCCAAATAACATAAAAATAGAAATAAAAAGTAACTCCATGCCTTGAGAATGATATAGAATAAATGAATAAGAATCTTCTTCAAGGGGGAAATCCCCTTTTTCCATATATCAAACGCACAATATAAGATGCCCATTCAAATGAATCTCCTTTATTATAGATATTATACTAATAATGAATAATGGTTAGGGGCCTAACATTGCCCATGTTAAAATTGTAAATATATTCCAAACCCTTCATTTATATCTTGTTGAAGGATTATAATTCTCCATTTCCATGCGGGTGATAAGGGGTGCTCCTTTTATTCTCTACCATGAACTCTATCATCAATATATTAACAATTTGGTTCACAAAATATGTCCTTGATGACTGGTTATCGACAATAGACATCCAAATCTTATTATTACGTTCTCATATAAAACATTTTCTATTGTCTTTGACATACAATCCTCTACAATCTTGGCCTCTACCTAATTCATTAAGTACTCTATTGTAGTGATGATATACCTTGAACTAATTATCCTCTCTTTCATAAAAAATAGATTGACAAAATTGACAAGCTACATCTCAAAGGGCATATGTTGTATAACATACAAGAAGGGAATTTCATCTCTCAGTGAAATTATCCCTATCCTTTGACGTGTCACATGAATTTTTCCATCTTCTACAATCATTGTGCAAACTAGGCCACTATAATTGTCCTTTCAATATATTCCTATCGTTCTAGTTGACTTGGAAATATCCACTCAATGGGCGTGCATGCGCCTCTAATTATATGATCTTACTCATGCTCTAAGACAACTTCTTAGGGTATCATAAGGTCCCAATTTGTATGGATATCCATGAATGAATGTGTTACAAGGTGCTTTTCATGCATGTCCAATACTTTTGTTTTTCTTCTAGACATACATTCAAGTGTTACATCTTCAATCCCCTTTAGTGTAGCTTCAACTTTGAATAGATTTGGATCTACAATATGATCTTCAATTAACACTGGTTCTTCTCCTAATTCTATTGTCAACTAGTGGTTAGGATCAAAATGTGCCTTTCATAGTCTTTCAATAATTTGGAAGTCGAACTCTCACAATAAAAACAAATGTATTGAAATGAACAATGCTCATTTCCTGGATATGAAATGAACAACTTGGTTCATTTCCTGAATATCCAAAACAAATAAGATAAGATAACATAATCCATATGGATTAAAATATTATATTGAATAAAATAAGAGAGACGATGATACAATGCCATGTGACAATGTATTTATAGCACTAATTAGTCACAATGGTTACTAGGTCATCTCCCTTCATTAGGTCATGTGTTTTAGATAGGATGTGTCCTTTAATTTATTATTAGTTATTAGTTATTAATCATTATTTTTATTATTATCTACCATTGTTTATATATTTATGTTCATTATATTTCCCACCCCTTTAAAATGTTTTGTCCCCAAAGCATTTATGGTAAAGCTTATGCCTTTTTTCTAGCTTGTAACACCTTCTCATGATTCTCTATTATTGAAGTTGT
>ML829518.1:57889-68079 GCA_009831015.1 Picea engelmannii | reverse complement strand
CTCTTTTGGTTCTAGTTCTACACCTTCTATGCCATGTCCTTAGCATTTCTATTACTTCACCTTCTGAACAAGAGAGAGTTTTACTCTTCCCAAGTTCTCTCCCTCCAAGTCTTCACGAGGTTCCCTTTGATTGGGATGGTCTTGTGGGGTATCCAATGCCTCCTCCTACGCCTTTTCTAGGACAAGACATTATTCGATATAACATGGAGATGATAACCTCCATTAGCACTTTTCCCTCCTCGACTTGGAGATCTTTGGGTCTTCCCAAGATTGGGTCAGTTCTTCTTAAGATACTGACATTCCACAGAAGGTCTGCATGGGAGCTTTGTCCTCCCCCGTGGCTTGCCGCCTAGAGTCTCCCTAATGATTCCAAGTTAATCTCTTTTCCAACTCATTCAAAAAAAGAAAAGATTGTCGATTGATTTGTCCCTTTCACACTTGTTAAATTGGACTTGAAAGGTCGTGAGTCCTGGTTAAGCTCTTTTCAGACTCCTTTTCTAAAAACTGAAAATATTGTCGAGTGATTTGTCCTTTTCACACTCGTTAAACTGGATTTGAAAGTTCATGAGTCTTAGTTAAGCTCTTTTCTGAATCGTTATCAAAAATGGAAAATATTGCCAAGTGAACTTGTCTTTTTCACACTCGTAAATTGGATTTGAAAAGACGTCTATTTGGCAATAGTTTACCCCTTTTTCACACCAAGTAGACTAAAAGACATAAAAAATTATAGTTTTTGGCATTAAGTTTTGATTTCATCTCATTCCCTTGCTTGCAGTATTGAGCCTTTAGTCGGTTCTCGCTTTGCGTTATAAACTGTTGCCTAAACAGTTTTTCATCCTCAACCAAGCAGAGCCTTGTTTATATCCTTCACAATTTGACACCCTATACCCTGGAGGGAACATCGGCCCGAGTGTTCATCTCCCACATGCATTTCCCTACATTGAGAATAAGTATGTGCCATTTTTGGAACTCATTTTTCTTACTTGCGACACTTGTTTCCTCCTCTGTATCATAGCATTCATTTGTTATGAGAAAACAAAAAAAAGATGGGTGTGAAGGGAGTACTATATTATAATTGGAAGAAATCGTGTCACCTTTGAACAGAGCACAAAATTACTGAGTCCTCGTGTCATCATAATTTTGGGCTTAGCATGGCCTTAGGAAGTTGATCTCATTACAGATTTTTCTCTACCGAATGGTTACTCTTCCAGTTTCTATAGAGAATGTTATTGATGCCTCATGTATCTAACTATCACACCGTTGATTCTATGATGCTGGAGTCTACCATATGACTCATGCTCTTGTTCAAAGGAATTCTATCAACCTATGTTGACCACTCCTCAGAAATGTTGACTTTGAATGTCGGCCATACCCTCAGTTTGTCTCAGAATCTCAAGATACTATAGTCTTATCATGCACCCTGTCCCTACTTTCATCATTGGTAGGTCACCTTGAACGCAGCAATTGACATTTAATCATTGGTCGTTGACTGGGTGGTTTCCCTTGTGTTCGACAGCAAGACATCTATTCACACTTTGGGATTCATGCAGTGTCTTGGATTCCATTAGCCTTATTGGTGGTTTCCTCGCCTTTGTCAGCAGTTTTTCATTATTGGCTGCTATTCAGAGGGTCTTTTTCGTATACCTCTTGCACTTAGTACACGGGAAAGACGCACAAAATCATTGGTTCGTGAACATGTTCTTCGTCCGATTGCCACCAAATCATGAAGCTCCTTCTTTGTTCATCATGATGACTGATGAGAGATTCCTTAATGCTCTCCTTTCAGTGGGTCTCTTTCCATCAACTTCATCTCATTTATTCTAGATATGAGACCTAGAGTTTCGTGAATTCCTTGAGGCTTGCAATCATTAGTGGCAGGCTCTCTCGCCACTAACAGATGGGAATACATCAATGTCTCCTGATCAATGGATTTCTCAAGTGTTCGACACCAACTCCTTTATTCACACTTGTAGAAATGTACTCGGTGCCTTGATGCCTACTTTCATTATTGGTAGGTTGTCTCACGTTTGCTAACAGTATACCTCAATGATCGGTAATCAAATGATGTCTCATCTTGTTCGACCTCGACTTCTTTTTTCACATGATGAAGACTTGCACCTTGGCGGATTGTGTAGAAGAATTGAAGACATCACTATGTGGCCACAGCTTTACTGAGTTGTTTCTTCCCTTTCATTGGACCAGAACCTATTTGACTTCAGTGATCATGGGAGATCAGTTTGTACTCTATGGTATACATATATCTTCAAAATGATTTTGAGATTGGTTTCACTAGGCCTTGTTCGTGACTATGACATCTTTTGGCATGAAACCACATTCGTATTTGCCTATTCATGGCCATGAACACTTGTTTGGTATATTTTCCACATGGATCTACATTGTATTATTGGCATCCATGTATGCAAAGTTAGCACATAATGTAATAAGCAATTTAGTTTGTCCAGTTGGTTCTCTACCACTCCACTTTTGGGTTATTTATAATGTATTTCGTCCATCGTAGATACTCCTCTGATCTCACACATTAGGGGTCATCTTTTATAGCAATATTTACCTCACCATTTCTATCTTGCATAGAGGACCTTTTTCCATTTCCCTATGCACACTTCTCATCCCTTTTTTATGAATCCAGAGCCAAAAATATACATTTTTCCACATATACGCTCCCTATTAGCTATGCAAGATGCATATACGCTGGCTGCTCCACTATATCCCACGTACATCAGGATTTGTGCTAGAAAATACAAAAATGAGATTGGATTTCCATGTCATGATAGAAGGTCTCTGATCCTTGGCCTTCCACATACCGGAAATGGTTCGACTTGGCCATTCAGTTGCATTCTAAAGGCTATAAAAGGACAATTTCGAGCTATGGAAAAGAGGAGAAAGGATTCAACTTTGAGAGCAAAGTTACTCTAGAGAAATTACTTCATATTGAGTCTTCATCCCTTTGTCCCTCAAATCTGAACACAATGTTCAACCCCTAAGTTCTTTCCTTATTGTTGAGAGAACCTCATTATCTCTCTCATTCAAGCTTGCCTTTGGTGGAGGAGTGAAGTGGTGGAGGACCAGTTGGAAGAAACTTGGTTTCTTGGTTTCGAACCGTGCCGACGCAGAAGTCTGTAATGTTGCCACTTTCGTTGATCAATTATTAATAGAAATACTCCTTTCATGTCCTATTGGTATCGTGCAAATATTTGATTATCATCCATGGGCATGTTTGTAATGTTTATTAATGGATTATGTTATCTGATGTGATAATCACTTTTATATTATCACTATATACTTGCTCTATTTGTTTGTTAAGAACTTCTTGCAGATATAAAGCTTTGGTTCAAAGTGCTCAATGACGGAACATCATCAAACGTTGGATAGAGGTAGGCCTCTATCTTGTCCTGCACATTAGTTTATATAATATATGATGGAATTGAAATGATTTCTGCAGTCATACATGTCTGTTGTGGTTTACCCTTGGCCATAGAGAGTTTTTCTCTCGTAAAAAATAGTCACTTCATAATGGCCTTCATCTTTATGGGATCTATATTGTGTTTTCGTCAGCTAAGCATACCCTAAATATACCAATGATTGCTGAGAAAAATCATATTTCCTAACGTTAATCGGTAATTGATTCCTTTCGAAAGTATCTAAAACTTATATAAGATGTGATATATTATCTTCCTAAGTAGATCTATAAACCAATAATTGATCCAAATAGTCTATTATAAATGGATCTAAACAGGGATGCATTACATCCTTCATTAATTGCATAAATGTATCTAGTGCATTGCATAAACCAAAAGGTATGGCCAACCATTCACGTAGACCTTTCCTTGTATTGAAGGAATTATTCTAGGTTTCTTGTTCATTAAAACATACTTGTTGGTATCCTAATTTGAGATCCAACTTAGTGGATTACTTGGCAAGCTAAGATGGGTCTAAGAAATCATTGATCATGGGAAGAGGGTATCAAGTATTGATTGTGATTTGGTACAATTTTTTATAATCAATATGGGTTCACCAAGTCCCATTCTTATTAGGTAATATGATGGTAGGTGGCCTATAAGGTGAATTATTTGGTTGAATTAATCCCTTCTCCAATAGTTTCTATAGTTATTTATTCACTTCATCTACTTCCAAACTAGACTATTTATGCAAAAAAAAAAATTGCCATTCGGTAGTTAGGAAACAACTATATCGTGTGTTCCACTTCCCTCTTAGGTGGAAGTTGTTTATTCTCCTAGAAAACTCCTATGTACTCCTATAACAACTCCTCCAACTATTTTTTTCTCTTTTTGGTAAATCCCACCAAAGATACCTTTACTCTTACCAATTTCTCTCGTGATTGATTCTCTTTTAAGAAAATTATGACATATTTCTTACTAGAAATAATCAAATCTTTGGCATGATTGGAACTTACTAGATATATATTTTATTTTCCTTTGTGTACATTGATGATGTAATATTTCCCCTCCTTGATCAGAAGGTACAAATTTTCTCTCTGCATGAATATCACACCCCTGAAATACATGAACTGAATTCCATACACTACATGATCCGAGCGGATCTCCACACATGGAAGGGAATTTACTTTGTTCACCAACTTGATTTGAAGTTGGCAACATAGTGGTGAAAGTGGTGAATTTATGCTTTTATGAGTTTTATTTTCTCATGCATTTTATTAATGCTTTGTGAGGAAAAGGTATCATGCATTCTTATGCTTTTATGAGATGCTCATGCATTTAATTATGCTTTATGAGATTTTGGAAAAACTCATACATTATTGTTGTAAAATTATTAATACTTGTGAGGGAAATTAGACTCATTTATTTATAATTAAATTATAATTTTGGAAATTTGTTTTTATGTGAGAAACCATTGCAAACAAATTTTCCATATTTATCACTATTAGGTTGAGAGAATCAAGGACATGGATGAAGAGTCTTTGGGTGTTTTTGAGACTTTTCCCATTATGTACTTGAAAATAGTTTGAGATCCTACATTCATGGATCTTTTTTTCCTCTTTTGTAACTAGATCCTATTATTGTGGATCTAGGAATTAATGATCTTTCTTAAGAGGGAGTGAGGAAAAACTATATAATTCTCTATGTGAGCCTTATGTAAGGGGGAGAGTAATGAGGAATGAATGAGTGGAGTTAGAGATCCATAGTGCTACTACTCCTAAGCTTTGAGAGACTTATTCATGTAAGGAATTATCCTTCTTGATGTGTGGAGAGATATAAGTGTGAGTAGTCTTCTTGAATCCTCATTGAAGGTGAATGGATCTCTTATGTAATCACTTATGAGAAGGTCCAAACATATTTTGAAGAAGGAATGAAATCGATATGTATTCCAATTGAAGCAGTTCCAAAGACGTAGCCCAGGAGAGGTGAACTCTATTACCAACATTGCTTGTCTCTCTGTCTTGTCTTTTCATATGCTTATTCCATTTTGATTTCATGTCTGTTATGTATTATTGTTTAAAATCATGGTTAATCATGGATTCATATGCCCTTTAATCCATATGTAACTAATTCATCAGAAAATGATTCTCGATTGAAAACTTGTGTAGAGTAAAGTACTCGTCCGTTTTCAGATCATGTGGTATTAGAGCTAGGATGACTACTTGGCAGGATGGGAAAAGGAGCGAAGCAAGTAGAAATACTTCAATAATTAGAAGAGATAAATCAAAACATTCAAGATGAAAATGCATAGCTGAGGAGACTTTTGCAAGTTGCAGAAGAATAGAAGCAAGAGCTTCAAGAGAGATATCAGCTTCATGGAGAAGTCCTCAATGGAATTATTGAAGAATTGCAACTCTAATTGCAAACCAAGGATAATATCTTGGATAATTTGTAGCATGGTGAATGAATGGAAGATAAAGAGACTTCTATCGTGGATGCACAAACTCAAACCGAAGTATATGATGTTTCTTCATGTTCAATTTTTTTTCAATATCAAACTAACGTGGGAATGAAGATCCTCATGAAGATGGGTGTTCATATTTTCTCTTATTCCTTAAGGTTCTATTTCTCTTCCACCTAAATGGACTAGAGATGATCCACAAGGGAGATTTATGTGATCGTTGTTCACTGGTTTTTATCCAATGATCTGGTTTGTTGTATCGATGGCAGCCTCTCCATTTCCATACCAAAGAAAAATGTGTCGGGGCACTTTCTCCCATCATCTCTTGGGAACTGGCAGAATCGTAGCTCCAATCCTGATCACTCTCTCATTATGGCCTTCAAGACCATCGCCCACATGTTTTATTGGTTGGGTTCTGGTGCGGTAAGAAAATGACGAGTTTTAAGCTCTCCAAAAACGTGTGGAGGAAAACTGGTTAGGGTTTGCGCTGACAGGGTTTGACCGCTACCATGTCGAGTCAGGACGGAGGGGAGCCACCGCCCCCTCCTTCCCCCTCTACATCCTTCAGCAAACTGGTCACGGATTGCACGAAGAAGGTGACCCAAGGTGAACCATCGAGCTTTGTGAGAAGACTGGAGGACATACCAGAAATCAATCTCCCACTAGAACAACCATTGAAAGTAGCAATATCCTTATCAGAGAGAGGACTAGTAGGTCAGTTCATGGGGCTTTGGCCCTCAACCAGGACAACAGAAAAATGGATTCAAAGAAACTGGAGGCTGCTAATAAAGAATAGTGTGACCTGCTACGTCGTTGGAAGGGGCTATTTCATCTTCGAGTTCATTTCCCAGGAGGATCGGGACTTAATATTCAGGAACGGGCCATACTTCATGGGTGCACAAGGACTTTATCTGAATCGCTGGACTCCAAACTTCGATCCAGCCTTGGAAGTACCAAAAGACATCCCGGTCTGGGTCAGACTCCCAAACCTCCCAATCCACTGCTGGAACTCCTCGTCGTTGCAAGCGATTGGGAATGGGTTAGGCCATTACATTGAAAAAGCAAACCCAAAAGACCAATACTCTTGGGCCAGAATCTGCGTTGAAGTTGACTTGGAAGTAGGTTTTCCAGAAGCAGTAAAGCTGAAGGTGGGGGAATGGCACCACCTGAAAAAACTGGACTATGAACAGCTATCGTTTAAATGTAGAGGATGTCATGAGTACGGTCACTTCTAGAAGAACTGCCCCAAGGCCCTGCAAGAGAAAGAAAGGGAGGAGGGTTGGCAGCAACCCCGAAAAGGAAGAGCGAAACCCACCAGCCCACGAAGAGACAATCCAATACCGTCCCAAAGCAATCCAGGGATCCAGGGCACAACAAACAGTTTCAAAGAGTTGGGAAATGAAGGGGAAGCAGCGCCCTCAAGCAACACCGACCAAGGTGAAGAAGGAGGAGGCGCCCAAAACCAAGAAATCGAAGGAACCTCAAAAGGAACAGATGGTGCAGAGAATGGGGGGATTCAAGGCACCGAGGAAGGAGAAATCCCTCCCCCAAGGAATGGAGTGGATCAAGGCAACGAAGAGGGAGATATCTCGTTAGGGAGTGAAACAGAGGGGACAAGTGAAGCTTGGGACACTCTAAAACGACCTGGCAAAAGGAGGAAGTCCAAAAAGGCGAAAAGGGAAAAGGAAACGTACAAGAACATTCTTAAAGGAGCTCATCCAACTCTCAAGCAAATAATCAATGTAAGGCAAACAAGGAAGTAGGCAAAGGCCTCCGAAGGAGACCACTCTCCCCCACAAAGTAATCAATGAAATTCACATCCTGGAACTATAGGGGTCTCGACAACAGGAAGAAGGAAGACGCTCTCAGGGATTTAATAAAAACAACAAGAACGAACATCCTACTCATCCAGGAAACCAAAATGAGTCAACAAGACTCATTAAAAGTCTTAAAAAACGTATGGAGAAGTAGCCATGGTGTAGCTGACAACGCTAGGGGCGCTTCAGGAGGGCTCTGCACAATGTGGAACGTCTCCAAATGAGAACTAATCCACTCCGAACTTTGCATGCACTGGATATTCACTCAACTGCTCCACAAGGAATCCAGACAAACGGTAAGTCTCTTTAATATTTATGTCCCTCAGCATATTGACGAGAAAAGAATTTTCTGGAAATCTATTCAAGACTACCTAATAGAGAATGAGCTGGAAAATATAATCCTAGGGGGTGATTTAAATGTAACCCTAGCAACAGAAGAAAAACGGGGGGGGGTCCATTGTAAGGTACCCAGCCAGAGAGTGGGTGGAGGACCTGATCTCAGCATGGGATTTAATGGACATTAAACCCTTAAGAGGGCGCTACACCTGGACCAACAAAAGGGTAGGCCCAGGACACATAGCAGCCCGCTTGGACAGATTTCTAGTACAGAGTTCATTTCTGACATTAGGACTCACAACCTCCTCAGAAATCCTCCCTCACAGTACCTCTGATCATAAGCCAATCAGCCTGGAGATTAAGAAAGAGCAAGGCCAAGGGCCCATTCTCTTCAGATTTAACCCTGCATGGATACAGGACAAGGACTTTCGAAGCAAAGTCTTCAAGGTTTGGACCAGCAAAATTAAAGGATCTACGTTTTATGTCTGGGAAGAAAAGTTGAGGCATCTCAAGGCTGAGCTAAAAGGCTGGGCAAAAAAACAAGTCGACCCTATAACCCTGCGCCTAGAAGCTCAAAGGTAGCTAGAAAATCACCAACTCTCTCTGGAAAACAAGGAGATCACACAGCAAGACATTCTCAAGGAGGAGCAACTTCAAAACCATTGGCACAAATCTTGTAGAGATGAGGAAAATTACTGGAGGTAGAAGTCTCGAAGCCTCTAGCTGAAAGAAGGGGACAGAAATACAAGTTACTTCCATAAGCAAGCGGAAGCAAGGAAGCTCTTCAAGGCTGTGATAGAAATCCAAATCCAAAATACTACAATTTCTTAACCGGAGGACATCAGAAAGGCAGCCTTTGAGACCTTCAAAAATATCTACACAGAAAATGGAAGGGCAAGCATAACTCCTCAAACGTACCCTCTATCAGTTGTTCCAACACTAATAAAATATGGCATCAATCGCAAACTACTGGAGGAAGTCACGCAGCAAGAAATTAAAGAGGCACTTGATCAAATGCACCCAGACAAAGCTCCTGAACCGAACGGCTTTACAGCAAGATTCTTCCAGCATTGCTGGGAAATCATAAAGTCTGACCTCACCAAAATGATAAAGAAATCACAGGCGAGCAACAAGCTGGGAGGAGGCACCAAATCAGCCTTCCTGGCACTCATCCCCAAGGAGAAAGGAGCGCTCAACTTCAGCTGC
Source organism: Picea engelmannii (assembly GCA_009831015.1). Classification (NCBI taxonomy): domain Eukaryota; kingdom Viridiplantae; phylum Streptophyta; class Pinopsida; order Pinales; family Pinaceae; genus Picea; species Picea engelmannii. The sequence goes on along the minus strand of ML829518.1, from coordinate 58,843 downwards.
TTCAGACCGATATCCCTATGTAACATGAGCTATAAAATTCTCACTAAGGTAATTGCAAACAGGCTGAAGAACATCCTCCCTTTCATAGTGCTAGATAACCAAGGAGGATTCATAAAAGGAAGGAAAATAGAAGACAATATAATCCTAGTCCAAGAATCTCTTCATTCAAGCCTATGCAGGAAGGACAAAGGTATGATTATTAAACTCGATCTGGGAAATGCTTTTGACAGAGTTAATCATAATTTCCTATTTGAAGTAATGAAGAAGTTTGAATTTGATGAATCCTTTGTGAATTGGATAAGAGCTTGTATAGGTTCGCCATGGATAGCCCCCATGGTAAATGGGAGAGTGACTAGTTTTTTCAAGGCGTCTAGAGGTTTACGTCGGGGCTGTCCTCTATCGCCCTTTCTATACACAATCCAAGCCTCAGTCCTAAGCTACCAATTAGAGAACACCAGAATCTGCAGGAACCTCAAAGGTTTACAGATAGCCCAAGGTGTGAAAGAAATCAACCACGCGTAATTTGCATATGATACATTGCTCCTGGGAGGGGCAAGCTGTCTAGTAGCAAAAAGATACAAAGAGGAGCTAGACGCTTATGCTGCAGTGTCGGGAAGTGAGATAAGCCAGTCAAAAAGTAAAATTTACAGCTGGAATATTACACCCAATGAGATGAGGGAAATATCCAGAATCTTAGGCATGGAAGGACATACAAATTGGGAAACTTTCACCTACTTGGGCGTCCCTATCTCCAAGACGAACCCAAGGACTTCCAGCTGGAACCACCTTCTAGACAAACTAAAGAAACGAATTTCCTCTTGGGGCGCAAACTGGCTAAGTTTAGCAGGGAGGATAGTACTCATCAAATCTGTCCTAGCAAGTGTGCCCATTTATCAAAATTCACTTCTGCTAGCTCCTGGCACCACAATCAAACAAATGGAAGCTTTGCAAAGA
>ML829518.1:25133-57789 GCA_009831015.1 Picea engelmannii | reverse complement strand
TTGGATACTCCAGCAAGAAGTTATGCTTGTTTTACCTAGAACACCTTCTTGAGACTAGTCAATGGGGCTAGTCAGATACCCTATCTTACACAGGGTGTATCTACAAATTTAAGATGACCCAGATGCTGAACTTTTTTCCACAGCTAAAATACTAATTTCTGTAAATTTTCTCTGGAGTTCAGGGTCTGAAACATTACAGAAAAATTTTTACAGTAAAAATGCTACAATGACTCATTTCATGATGATTCCAGAACCCTATCTTGTACCGGTTGTATCTCCGAAAGTATATGGCCTCAGGAGCTGAATTTTGAACAAAACGTACCTTGTTCCGTCTTCTAAAAACTCTTTACGCCGTTCCTCCTGAAACGTTGTAGAAAAAAAGTTATAGCGAAAATGCCACGGTGTCTTAGATGTAGCAGCGAAACCCCAAGACCTTGAGCTCTGATACCATATGTTAAGAACCAAACATCAATATAGCATAGAAAAACTTCAGGAAAGGTACTCAACGCCTTGAAAAAGAGATAATTTCAGATAATAAGCCTCTTCGAGGGGGCAACCTCATTTTACCCCACTTAAATGTTCAAGTACAAGATGATTCAAAATGAAAATGTCTCCTTGGTATATATAGAAGACTAGGAGGTTTTAATGGCCTAAAGCCGACATAAATAAAATAAAATTACTAATCTAAATCACAACTAATGGCCTAAAGCCGACATGAATAAAATAACATTACTAATTTAATATGCCCCAGTTAAGTGGTAATGAGCCAATATTAGGGCTTAACATCGTTGCACCAATGGGGAATCTTACCTGATTCATCTTCCCATATACAAAATTTTCATAGAAATCAAAATATAGAGAGAATTTAGACATACCTTCAAACATATCGTTACCATGTAGTAGTCCAACACCCTTCTCTATGTTATGCCCTGGTCTTTGATGCTAGAGAATAACCTTTTCTCGAGAGATTGTAGGAGTTATTTCTTCTTCAACTCCAATATCAGGAACAATGAAACTATTACACCCATCACTAATAGTTCTTCCACGCAGCTTATACATAGTTCCAAACCGAACTCCCTTTAGCAACACCATTTCTCCTCAAAGCATCCTGCAAGCTTCCTTTTCAAATATTATTTTTACCCCTGCATCGTCCATTTTGCTTACGTAAATTAAATTTTTGGTCAAACCTGGGATGTGTAGAACTCCATGTATTGTTTTACTCCTTCCATATATGAGCCACATCTTGAATTTTTCCCGTCATATGATGTTGGTTGTCAAGTCATCACCTAGGAAAACATTACCTCCATCATACCTTTCATATTCATAGAACCACTCCCTGTGGGGAGTCATATGAAAGGATGCCCCTGAGACAACCAAAAATTGCTCATGATCTGTGTAAATCACTCCTTGTGGGGAGTCACATGAAATGATGCACATGAGTCCTCTATTATATGTAGGACCTTCTCCTCAACTTCTTGATCCAACATTGAAGGCTCATATAGTTTCACATTATCCACATTGACTACTTAGTAAATGCACATATATGGGGGATAAAATAAGTTTGTAGGAATTAACACGCAACTTCCCCAATACCTCAAAAGGATCATACCACAAATCCTTGATATTCTTAATATGAGCATGTATCATTTTTCTATTAAACTACAACCATAATTTGTCTCCCACCTTGAATGATTTTTTAGTTTTGTGTTGATCATTTTTGGCCTTGTACTGTTCTTGTGACTTCTTTGGCATCTCCTATACTTACAATTAGATCTACCTAATTGTAACATTCATTTCTACTGAAAACATTTTATATTGACTTAATCTTTGAGGACACCTGCGAGCAATTGATTCGGTTATGATATATTATGACTATGCTTTTTTTATGGGTTATGTTATGATGTATTTATCATTATATGTTAATTTATGGATGCATATATGTATCGACAAACATTATTGATGATTTTTCCTGAGTGTGGAGGATACATGACAAATTGATGATGATGATGATGATGGCATCAAACAACTTCCTTGAACTCAATATTTAGTCATCAAGTGGATTTGTAATTTGTTTGAGAATTTGATTTACACGCATGATATTTGTATGATGATTTCATTGTGGATGTAATGTATATGGGTTATCGACAATGTTATTGTCATTGGATGCAGGCTTGGTGACACTTTCTAATATGAATCACATAAGGAGTAAAGGGGTCATGTACAAAAACCATACATTTGAGGGAGAGGTGTGGCAGCGTCCATGTCATAGCCTACTAGCACTCCTGCCATGAAATGAACTATAGGTTAAGGATTATCTAGTTTGATAAGTCCATGATGTCGTGAGCACTGACTGAGACAGTCACTCACGAGGAATTCTAAGGGGCGCGCAATAAAGAATAATCCTTATTCCTTAGAATCTCTTAGCCTCTCACAAGTTCGATCGAGTGGAGTGTTGACTCCAATTGTCGGAATGACTTCCAAAACTAGTCAAAGGTGAGTGGAACCCTTGGAGGACGAAGGTGTGTCTTCAAAGGAATGTCGCATAATTAAATTGCGAGTCAATAAAATTTAGATGGCCTAGAAAATATAATAAAATGTTAAGACCTTGTTAGAGAATATTATTTAATTAATTATTAGATTACAAACTAAGAAACCTAACAGGAGTCTAATCCTAATTATAAGCCTTAATCTAAGGCTAAGTCTAAATAAGGGACTAAATGAACTATTAAACAAGTTAAGGGATTGGAGATATAATCAAACTCTAAGAAAAGAGGAAATGAGAATCAAAAGTTAGATAGATTCACATGTGTGCATGAAAATGGATTTTTAAATAAAAATAAAATAAAACGAGAGAGAATAGGTTGTCCACATAGAAGACCATCCGAGTCAATCTACCACTAATCATAATTAAAAGAAGACTCATAATCAAACTCAAAATAAGATCTAGTTAGGGAACACAAATTAAATGAGGGATTGGGGAACTAAGGGACAACTAAGAGCAAAAATAGGAACACATTGGGGAATGTGCGGAGAAATTCCTAAATAAATAAAATAAAAAGGAAAATTACATGTGCAACTTGGGGAGAATGTGACAAATGTAGTGGGTGAATAATCATCTAATTAAATTATTAAGAATTAAATTATTTGTGCATGAGGACATGTGTCATTGGGGATTTTTCTATAAAAGAAATGAGAGAAATGGAAATGGGATCTCACTTTTGGTTAGTAGTTTTATGCTGCAAAAATTTGTTTTCACTAAGTTTCACTTGTGAGAGTTGGGTTCCAAAGCTTGAAAAGAGTGAAAATTTTACTTGTGAGAGTTGGGTCCCTTTGCAGCTTGGGGGCTAAGGAGAAAGAAGTATACCCATAGCATTGACTGAGACATATTAGTCAAGTCCTTGGATTAGCAAGCAAAGTTATTCGGACATTGTGCAAGTTTGGAGCGACACTGCTCAAAGTTCTCCGTAAATCAAAATATCTTCCTCACTCTTCAGCAAAATCTTGTCACGGTATTGTTTGTTTTGTTATTCCATTGTATATTGAATGTTTAAATTCTACACTAAATATTCTATGGAAGAAATCTTCAATTTATATGATACGATATTTTGCATTGGAACTACCATTCAAATTATACGAAACCATTGGAATTACAATTCGATTTATAGGATACAGTACTCTGCATTGGAACTACATTTCATATTGCTAGTAACGGAAGGGAATATAACTTGTACGATGCTTTAGATTGATTGTTTCCTATATAAAGGAATGAATAAATCAGTTCAGTTTAGTTAATTTCGTTCAAAAAAATAAATCAGTTCAGTTTAGTTAATTTCGTTCAAAAAAATAAATCATGGATTAGATATAATGGAGTTCTCACATATGGTTGTCACCAATATTTTATTTTTTCTATATACATATAATCGTAATCGTAATGACTGGCAGTATTAGGACCAAAATCATTGCAATTCTACTTTTCTTTGCATTAAAAATAAATCAGTGTTTAAGTTCGATTTATCTCATTGGGATTTTAGTTGAATTAAATATGGGTTCATTATTGATTTTTCATTAGTAATTGACAAAGATACAATCCTTTAGATTCCATTTAATAGTTATGAAGTATGCAGGACGCAGTTTCTTTAGAATCTGAGAAATTTATCAATCGTTTAAAGATATAGCATTTTTGCAAATCGGTGTACACCTATTGATAATGAGCACAATTAACCACTTTTTAATCTAAAATTTTAATTTGATGACTAACAATTGAAGATGTTGGCATATTCTTAGTCCTCCTCTCAAATCAATGAATGTGATTTCCTCTTCATAATTTCCTTGTATTTTTTATAATCTGATGGCTAACAATTGAAGATGCTGGCATATTTTTATTAGTCCTCCCAAATCAATGAATGTGATTTCCTCTTCATAACTTCCTTGTATTTTTGAATGCGTCCATTAACCTGTTTACCTTTTAACATTTACCTAATCATATTAAGAAATTACTGCTTAATCATATTAAGAAATTACTGTAGCACTATATGATTGCCATGTTTAAATGATTAAACTTTGAATTTAGCACGCTGGCTATAGACACTCATTTTCTAGTTATGCGTTTCATTTTTTGATTGTGCGTTTCATTTTCTGTCCGTTCATCAACCATGATTTTGAGTGGCTGTGCTAGTGTAGACAGCAGTCGATTTCACCGTAAGCAGATTTACATTCTATAAAGTTTTAAAGCCGGATACTTGCGAATATTATTCGCAGTTCCGTCGTTGGTGCGTGTATTTTTTGAGTACCTATAAATACCTTTCCCTAAATACTAAATTAATGCTAAAAAAAACGGAGGGGGCGGGGGTTCACTGTTAGATTCCTAAAGAAAATTCATGCTTGATAAATTGTACGCATTAAATCACTTAAAAAGCAACACCGATTCTAATACATTCATGTCTCTTTTGAAATTCACCCACATCGATTTTGGATGTTAAACCCTTATTTCATGAAAAAGAGTTGGGTTATTATAATTTACATTTAAGAAATTGTAGCAAGCTGTATTGTAGTGAATTATATAATATTTCCTAATTATTATTATATTATTGTTGAAATATTGGTTGTTAAACTTTAATTCATGAAAAGCGTTGGGTTATGAGATCTTTTGCAAATTTACATTTAAGTTTTGGAATTTAGAAGATTATCTTAATTTTTTAAATATTAATATATTATTGTTAATGTCAATAAGTATAAAGTATAGGAATGGAAAGTGATAAATTTATCGAAGTTATATTATACTTAAGTCAATGGGTTGTGTACTCAGTCTTGGTCTTGGTATTAGTAGCTGATATAAAATAATCTTTTTAATTTTTAAATAATTTATTAATTGTTATCTATAATTATATATAAATTATATTGATTTACAATATCAATAACTTAGAATTTATTTGGTTTAATGATTACATTAAATTCGAATATAAATACTAATTGTATTTTTGATATAAAGAATTTATGTACAATCCTTGGGTATGATGTTTAGAACAAAGTTTTTAATTACATTATGATGTTACACTAAGTAAAATTTCTAAGATTAGTGATAGAATGTAGATTCAATCTTATCTAATCATTTTTTGCATAGAAGAGATACATAATCTATTATGGAATTATATTCTAATGCTTGCATGTAAAAAAAATTGTGCATCATTAATTAAATTGTATACATGTTAGTGTTGTGCAACCCTTTACACAAAACAACAATTTCCTTATGATTAACATAATTACTGAGCAGTTTTATTCACCCACTTTGGTGATTGTATAAGAGGGATGTTACAACAATCTTTAAAAAAAAAATCATCTTTCAATGATTCCCCTGTGATGTCTTCCCTCACTCCTCTTTCCTATCCATAAACAACACCCAATTCATCCAATTCAAAAGGTGGGAAATTCCCAAAGTAAGTTATGAAACATGGCTTACCAATAAAAGCATGGAGTACTCCATTGTAAGAGTGTTGAATTTAGATAATATTTCCATCCTAGGTATTCATATGCTTCTAAATATAACCCCTCAACAGATGCACCAAAGTATTATTGATTTTTTTTTTCCCATTTGGCTTTGGATGGAAATTTGTAGATCTCTTCAACTTGGTCTCCATGTTTTCCCAAAGTGTAGTCCAAAAGGAATTGAGAAATATAGTGTCCTTGTCTGAGGTGATTCTCATTGGTATTCCAAAGTGCACCAAAACCTATTAGAATAACATGTTTGTTTCTTCTTATCCTTTAATGATCTTCTTACAGGGTAGAAGAATTGACATCTAGCTAAACCTATCAACTAACACAAAAAAAAAAAAGTCAAAACCCTTTCTACTTGCTGGAACACCACCCAAAATGTCCATGAAAATACTTTCCTGAGGTCGATATGGTATAAGTAAGGGATAGTGTAGTTAAAGTTCTATTACTGGGCTTGTTAGTATAACAAAGAATGCATCCACTCGTATACCTAGCTACATATTCTTTCAATATAAGCCAATATGCATACCATTATAAGCTAGTAACTTATCTTCCTAACACCAAATTGTCATGAAATCTTGGACATGTGAATCTCTCTTATAATATGCAATATCCTAGCTTGAGGAACACAAATCTTATCTATATTGTAGACAAACTCATTGTGGATATTATAATCATCCTTATCATTAACTTATTCTACATGAATTTCACCCTATAGCTACTAGAACACTTATTTAAAGTCCTCGTCTTCCATATATTCCTCTTTGTATACACCATTCATAAAAGGATCCATATGCATAAGAGTTACCAAAGTTGTAATCTTGGATGTTGATGGTATTGAAATAATTTATGCCAAATTATTAGTGATTCCCTTTTTATATTTTGTGACTAGATGGAAGTTCTACAAAAACCCCATCAACTTGTGATGTCTAGTTTGTTGTATCTTACTTTAGGCCTAGAAATACTATAGTGACTTTTGATCAGTGTGGATAATGGTTTCCTTTCCCATCAAATAGTGTTATTACTTCCTAAAAGCTTGAAATGGAGCATAGATTTCCTTATCATATGTAAGGTAGTTCAAGACTCCCACATGAAACATATAAGAATTATAGCATATCATCTTATCTCCTTGCATCAAGACCACTCCCATATCATATCCAATAGAATTAGTCTCCACTTTGAAGGAATTTTGCAAGATGGGTAATGTGAAAACTAGTGCTTCATCAATATTGTGTTTAATCTCATCAAAATATTTTTGTAGATTATTTCCCCATTAGATGCTATAAATTTTCATAAGTACTATGATGCCCTCAAAAATATCCTAAATTCATTGACATTAGTAGGAACTAGTGTTATAGCGAGATTTGCCTCACCATTGCTATATTGCACAGAGGGCCTTTTTCCATTTCCCTATGCAGACTTGTCATCCTTTTTTGATGAATCCAAAGCCAAAACTATACATTTTTTGACATATATGCTCCCTATCAACTATGCAAGATGTGTATATGTTGGTTGCTCCACTACAGCCCATGTACAACAGGATTTGTGCCAGAAAATACAAAAATGAGGTCGGGCTTCCATGTCATGACAGACGATCTTTGATCCTTGTCCCTCCACATACCGGAAAAGTTTCGACTCGACCCTTCAGTTGCATTCTGAAGGCTATAAAAGCACAATGTCGAGCTATGGAAAAGAGGAGAAAGCATTCAACTTTGAGAGAAAAGTTACTCTGGAGAAATTACTTCATATTGAGTCTGCATCCCTTTGTCCCTCAAATCTAAACATAGTGTTCATCCCCTAAGCTCTTTCCTTATTGTTGAGAGAACCTCATTATCTCTCTCATTCAATCTTGCCTTTGGTGGAGGAGCGAAGTGGTGGAGACCCATTTGGAAGGAACTTGGTTTCTTGGTCTCAAACCATGCCATCATAGAATTATGTAATGTTGTCACTTCTACTGATCAATTATTAATAGAAATACTCCTTTCCCTTCCTATTGGTATCGTGCAAATATTTGATTATTATCCATGGGCATGTTTGTAATGTTTATTAATGGATTGTGTTATCTGATGTGTTAATCCCTTTTATATTATCACTATATACTTGCTCTATTTGTTTGTTAAGAAATTCTTGTAGGTATAAAGCTTTGGGTCGAAGTGCTCAATGGTGGAAAATCTGTCTATTTTTAATAATGGTATGCAGAATTATGGTACTCAGTCAATGCCTTGGGTCTCTAATCATTTTTCTCATGGTATGTCTGATATGTCTTTGCACTTTCCCTCCTCTCTCTTGCCTCCTTATGCGAATACAAGTTTTGGGTTTGGGGGCATGATGCCTCCTTATTATCATATCCTTCAAACACCTCTTAACGTAGGAGGTTGGAATCTTCCTTCCTACGAATCCACTATGCAAGAAGTAAGTGCCCAATTAAGCAATCTTTCTACTTGTTACACTCCGTCCACTTATCGTTCTTCCGCTATGTCAATTCCTACAAACACTTTTCGAATGGAGGAACTTCGTCTACCCTCTAGTTTTTCATCCAGGGGGAGTTATTTTTATAGTATGGGAAACCCCCCTCATGAAGCTCTGTCATCTGGGGGTAACATATATCCTCACATGAGTAAACCTTGTCATGTCGCTTTCTCTTCGCAAGTAGCTTCCTCAGTGTTGATGCCCTTACAACCCCCTATGTATGGAGGAGGATACTATTCCACCGGACAGGGACAGGGTGTAAACCAGGATCCTTCCTGGCCTACAATTCCTCAAAACCAATATTTCCTTGGACCTTGGTCTCAAATACCGCAATACACCACTGCCACAAGTCCAGTCACTGCATGTCATACTGGCATTATATCATCAACCTATGCTAGTCATGTTGGAGATTGGTCGACAACCTTTGTGAGTCATGTTGAAGACCTGCAACTAGTCGTTGCAAGTCATGCTGGGGGCACAAGTCTAGTCACTACGTGTCATAATGGCATTATATCACCAACCTCTGCTAGTCATGTTGGATATTGGTCGACAACCTATGCAAGTCATGTTGAAGACCTGCAACCAGCCACTGCAAGTCATGTTGGGGGCACATGTCTAGTCACTGCTATTCACATTGGACATACGTCACCAACCTCTGCTAGTCATGTTAGGGATCCATATCCAACCGATTTGAGTCATCATGGAGATTCACTACTAGCCTCTACAAATCATGTTGGGAGCATGTCACCAGCCACTGCAAGTCATGCTGGGGGAATTCATATGATTGAGAAGCCTAGATGTCTTAGACGTAAGCCTAGATTCCTTTGCAGGACTTCTAAAGGAATTCACCTTACTCGTTTGTGTCATGTTAATGCTGGGATACCAAAAACGTGGGGATCACCTAAGGGCCCTTTGAGTTCTGAGGCATCTATGGTTTCAAAACACTCTGTTCCTTTTTTGGTTGATACAACAGTCATGCCAATTCAATCTTCGACTGACACCCCTTTCCCTTTAGGTGTTGATGCGTCCTTTGACCTTGTTGTCTCACATCCTATTCAACCTGTGGTCATGTCGATGCAATCTTCGATCGACACCTCTCCTATGTTCGGGGGTGATGTGTCTCTTGACCTTGTTGTCTCACATATTGTTCAACCAACGGTCGTGTCGATGCAATCTTCGACCGAAAACACTCCTGTATTTTAGGGTGATGCACCTCTTGACCTTGTTGTCTCGCATCCTATTCAACCAGTGGTTGAGGAAGTGGTCATATCGATACAATATTCGAACGACCCCACTCTTCTCTCGGAGAGTGACAAGTCTAAGGAAGCATTCGCACCAATGCAATTTTTGGTCAATCCCTCTCTTTTGGTTCTAGTTCTACACCTTCTATGCCATGTCCTTAGCATTTCTATTACTTCACCTTCTGAACAAGAGAGAGTTTTACTCTTCCCAAGTTCTCTCCCTCCAAGTCTTCACGAGGTTCCCTTTGATTGGGATGGTCTTGTGGGGTATCCAATGCCTCCTCCTACGCCTTTTCTAGGACAAGACATTATTCGATATAACATGGAGATGATAACCTCCATTAGCACTTTTCCCTCCTCGACTTGGAGATCTTTGGGTCTTCCCAAGATTGGGTCAGTTCTTCTTAAGATACTGACATTCCACAGAAGGTCTGCATGGGAGCTTTGTCCTCCCCCGTGGCTTGCCGCCTAGAGTCTCCCTAATGATTCCAAGTTAATCTCTTTTCCAACTCATTCAAAAAAAGAAAAGATTGTCGATTGATTTGTCCCTTTCACACTTGTTAAATTGGACTTGAAAGGTCGTGAGTCCTGGTTAAGCTCTTTTCAGACTCCTTTTCTAAAAACTGAAAATATTGTCGAGTGATTTGTCCTTTTCACACTCGTTAAACTGGATTTGAAAGTTCATGAGTCTTAGTTAAGCTCTTTTCTGAATCGTTATCAAAAATGGAAAATATTGCCAAGTGAACTTGTCTTTTTCACACTCGTAAATTGGATTTGAAAAGACGTCTATTTGGCAATAGTTTACCCCTTTTTCACACCAAGTAGACTAAAAGACATAAAAAATTATAGTTTTTGGCATTAAGTTTTGATTTCATCTCATTCCCTTGCTTGCAGTATTGAGCCTTTAGTCGGTTCTCGCTTTGCGTTATAAACTGTTGCCTAAACAGTTTTTCATCCTCAACCAAGCAGAGCCTTGTTTATATCCTTCACAATTTGACACCCTATACCCTGGAGGGAACATCGGCCCGAGTGTTCATCTCCCACATGCATTTCCCTACATTGAGAATAAGTATGTGCCATTTTTGGAACTCATTTTTCTTACTTGCGACACTTGTTTCCTCCTCTGTATCATAGCATTCATTTGTTATGAGAAAACAAAAAAAAGATGGGTGTGAAGGGAGTACTATATTATAATTGGAAGAAATCGTGTCACCTTTGAACAGAGCACAAAATTACTGAGTCCTCGTGTCATCATAATTTTGGGCTTAGCATGGCCTTAGGAAGTTGATCTCATTACAGATTTTTCTCTACCGAATGGTTACTCTTCCAGTTTCTATAGAGAATGTTATTGATGCCTCATGTATCTAACTATCACACCGTTGATTCTATGATGCTGGAGTCTACCATATGACTCATGCTCTTGTTCAAAGGAATTCTATCAACCTATGTTGACCACTCCTCAGAAATGTTGACTTTGAATGTCGGCCATACCCTCAGTTTGTCTCAGAATCTCAAGATACTATAGTCTTATCATGCACCCTGTCCCTACTTTCATCATTGGTAGGTCACCTTGAACGCAGCAATTGACATTTAATCATTGGTCGTTGACTGGGTGGTTTCCCTTGTGTTCGACAGCAAGACATCTATTCACACTTTGGGATTCATGCAGTGTCTTGGATTCCATTAGCCTTATTGGTGGTTTCCTCGCCTTTGTCAGCAGTTTTTCATTATTGGCTGCTATTCAGAGGGTCTTTTTCGTATACCTCTTGCACTTAGTACACGGGAAAGACGCACAAAATCATTGGTTCGTGAACATGTTCTTCGTCCGATTGCCACCAAATCATGAAGCTCCTTCTTTGTTCATCATGATGACTGATGAGAGATTCCTTAATGCTCTCCTTTCAGTGGGTCTCTTTCCATCAACTTCATCTCATTTATTCTAGATATGAGACCTAGAGTTTCGTGAATTCCTTGAGGCTTGCAATCATTAGTGGCAGGCTCTCTCGCCACTAACAGATGGGAATACATCAATGTCTCCTGATCAATGGATTTCTCAAGTGTTCGACACCAACTCCTTTATTCACACTTGTAGAAATGTACTCGGTGCCTTGATGCCTACTTTCATTATTGGTAGGTTGTCTCACGTTTGCTAACAGTATACCTCAATGATCGGTAATCAAATGATGTCTCATCTTGTTCGACCTCGACTTCTTTTTTCACATGATGAAGACTTGCACCTTGGCGGATTGTGTAGAAGAATTGAAGACATCACTATGTGGCCACAGCTTTACTGAGTTGTTTCTTCCCTTTCATTGGACCAGAACCTATTTGACTTCAGTGATCATGGGAGATCAGTTTGTACTCTATGGTATACATATATCTTCAAAATGATTTTGAGATTGGTTTCACTAGGCCTTGTTCGTGACTATGACATCTTTTGGCATGAAACCACATTCGTATTTGCCTATTCATGGCCATGAACACTTGTTTGGTATATTTTCCACATGGATCTACATTGTATTATTGGCATCCATGTATGCAAAGTTAGCACATAATGTAATAAGCAATTTAGTTTGTCCAGTTGGTTCTCTACCACTCCACTTTTGGGTTATTTATAATGTATTTCGTCCATCGTAGATACTCCTCTGATCTCACACATTAGGGGTCATCTTTTATAGCAATATTTACCTCACCATTTCTATCTTGCATAGAGGACCTTTTTCCATTTCCCTATGCACACTTCTCATCCCTTTTTTATGAATCCAGAGCCAAAAATATACATTTTTCCACATATACGCTCCCTATTAGCTATGCAAGATGCATATACGCTGGCTGCTCCACTATATCCCACGTACATCAGGATTTGTGCTAGAAAATACAAAAATGAGATTGGATTTCCATGTCATGATAGAAGGTCTCTGATCCTTGGCCTTCCACATACCGGAAATGGTTCGACTTGGCCATTCAGTTGCATTCTAAAGGCTATAAAAGGACAATTTCGAGCTATGGAAAAGAGGAGAAAGGATTCAACTTTGAGAGCAAAGTTACTCTAGAGAAATTACTTCATATTGAGTCTTCATCCCTTTGTCCCTCAAATCTGAACACAATGTTCAACCCCTAAGTTCTTTCCTTATTGTTGAGAGAACCTCATTATCTCTCTCATTCAAGCTTGCCTTTGGTGGAGGAGTGAAGTGGTGGAGGACCAGTTGGAAGAAACTTGGTTTCTTGGTTTCGAACCGTGCCGACGCAGAAGTCTGTAATGTTGCCACTTTCGTTGATCAATTATTAATAGAAATACTCCTTTCATGTCCTATTGGTATCGTGCAAATATTTGATTATCATCCATGGGCATGTTTGTAATGTTTATTAATGGATTATGTTATCTGATGTGATAATCACTTTTATATTATCACTATATACTTGCTCTATTTGTTTGTTAAGAACTTCTTGCAGATATAAAGCTTTGGTTCAAAGTGCTCAATGACGGAACATCATCAAACGTTGGATAGAGGTAGGCCTCTATCTTGTCCTGCACATTAGTTTATATAATATATGATGGAATTGAAATGATTTCTGCAGTCATACATGTCTGTTGTGGTTTACCCTTGGCCATAGAGAGTTTTTCTCTCGTAAAAAATAGTCACTTCATAATGGCCTTCATCTTTATGGGATCTATATTGTGTTTTCGTCAGCTAAGCATACCCTAAATATACCAATGATTGCTGAGAAAAATCATATTTCCTAACGTTAATCGGTAATTGATTCCTTTCGAAAGTATCTAAAACTTATATAAGATGTGATATATTATCTTCCTAAGTAGATCTATAAACCAATAATTGATCCAAATAGTCTATTATAAATGGATCTAAACAGGGATGCATTACATCCTTCATTAATTGCATAAATGTATCTAGTGCATTGCATAAACCAAAAGGTATGGCCAACCATTCACGTAGACCTTTCCTTGTATTGAAGGAATTATTCTAGGTTTCTTGTTCATTAAAACATACTTGTTGGTATCCTAATTTGAGATCCAACTTAGTGGATTACTTGGCAAGCTAAGATGGGTCTAAGAAATCATTGATCATGGGAAGAGGGTATCAAGTATTGATTGTGATTTGGTACAATTTTTTATAATCAATATGGGTTCACCAAGTCCCATTCTTATTAGGTAATATGATGGTAGGTGGCCTATAAGGTGAATTATTTGGTTGAATTAATCCCTTCTCCAATAGTTTCTATAGTTATTTATTCACTTCATCTACTTCCAAACTAGACTATTTATGCAAAAAAAAAAATTGCCATTCGGTAGTTAGGAAACAACTATATCGTGTGTTCCACTTCCCTCTTAGGTGGAAGTTGTTTATTCTCCTAGAAAACTCCTATGTACTCCTATAACAACTCCTCCAACTATTTTTTTCTCTTTTTGGTAAATCCCACCAAAGATACCTTTACTCTTACCAATTTCTCTCGTGATTGATTCTCTTTTAAGAAAATTATGACATATTTCTTACTAGAAATAATCAAATCTTTGGCATGATTGGAACTTACTAGATATATATTTTATTTTCCTTTGTGTACATTGATGATGTAATATTTCCCCTCCTTGATCAGAAGGTACAAATTTTCTCTCTGCATGAATATCACACCCCTGAAATACATGAACTGAATTCCATACACTACATGATCCGAGCGGATCTCCACACATGGAAGGGAATTTACTTTGTTCACCAACTTGATTTGAAGTTGGCAACATAGTGGTGAAAGTGGTGAATTTATGCTTTTATGAGTTTTATTTTCTCATGCATTTTATTAATGCTTTGTGAGGAAAAGGTATCATGCATTCTTATGCTTTTATGAGATGCTCATGCATTTAATTATGCTTTATGAGATTTTGGAAAAACTCATACATTATTGTTGTAAAATTATTAATACTTGTGAGGGAAATTAGACTCATTTATTTATAATTAAATTATAATTTTGGAAATTTGTTTTTATGTGAGAAACCATTGCAAACAAATTTTCCATATTTATCACTATTAGGTTGAGAGAATCAAGGACATGGATGAAGAGTCTTTGGGTGTTTTTGAGACTTTTCCCATTATGTACTTGAAAATAGTTTGAGATCCTACATTCATGGATCTTTTTTTCCTCTTTTGTAACTAGATCCTATTATTGTGGATCTAGGAATTAATGATCTTTCTTAAGAGGGAGTGAGGAAAAACTATATAATTCTCTATGTGAGCCTTATGTAAGGGGGAGAGTAATGAGGAATGAATGAGTGGAGTTAGAGATCCATAGTGCTACTACTCCTAAGCTTTGAGAGACTTATTCATGTAAGGAATTATCCTTCTTGATGTGTGGAGAGATATAAGTGTGAGTAGTCTTCTTGAATCCTCATTGAAGGTGAATGGATCTCTTATGTAATCACTTATGAGAAGGTCCAAACATATTTTGAAGAAGGAATGAAATCGATATGTATTCCAATTGAAGCAGTTCCAAAGACGTAGCCCAGGAGGGGTGAACTCTATTGCCAACATTGCTTGTCTCTCTGTCTTGTCTTTTCATATGCTTATTCCATTTTGATTTCATGTGTGTTATGTATTATTGTTTAAAATCATGGTTAATCATGGATTCATATGCCCTTTAATCCATATGCAACTAATTTGTCAGAAAATGATTCTCGATTGAAAACTTGTGTAGAGTAAAGTACTCGTCCGTTTTCAGATCATGTGGTATTAAAGCTAGGATGACTACTTGGCAGGATGGGAAAAGGAGCGAAGAAAGTAGAAATACTTCAATAATTAGAAGAGATAAATCAAAACATTCAAGATGAAAATGCAGAGCTGAGGAGACTTTTGCAAGTTGCAGAAGAAGAGAAGCAAGAGCTTCAAGAGAGATATCAGCTTCATGGAGAAGTCCTCAATGGAATTATTGAAGAATTGCAACTCTAATTGCAAACCAAGGATAATATCTTGGCTAAGTTGTAGCATGGTGAATGAATGGAAGACAAAGAGACTTCTATCGTGGATGCACAAACTCAAACCGAAGTATATGATGTTTCTTCATGTTCAATTTTTTTTCAATATCAAACTAACGTGGGAATGAAGATCCTCATGAAGATGGGTGTTCATCTTTTCTCTACTTCCTTAAGGTTCTATTTCTCTTCCACCTAAATGGACTAGAGATGATCCACAAGGGAGATTGATGTGATCGTTGTTCACTGGTTTTTATCCAATGATCAGGTTTGTTGTATCGATGGCGGCCTCTCCATAGCCATACCAAAGAAAAATGTGCCGGGGCACTTTCTCCCATCATATCTTGGGAACTGGCAGAATCGTAGCTCCAATCCTGATCACTCTCTCATTATGGCCTTCAAGACCATCACCCACATGTTTTATTGGTTGGGTTCTGGTGCGGTAAGAAAATAACGAGTTTTAAGCTCTCCAAAAACGCGTGGAGGAAAACTGGTTAGGGTTTGCGCTGACAGGGTTCAGCTGCTACCATGTCGAGTCAGGACGGAGGGGAGCTACCGCCCCCTCCTTCCCCCTCTATGTCCTTCAGCAAACTGGTCACGGTTTTCACGAAGAAGGCGACCCAAGGTGAACCATCGAGCTTTGTGAGAAGACTGGAGGACATACCAGAAATCAATCTCCCACTGGAACAACCAATGAAAGTAGCAATCTCCTTATCAGAGCGAGGACTAGTAGGTCAGTTCATGGGGCTTTGGCCCTCAACTAGGACAACAAACAACTGGATTCAAAGAAACTGGAGGTCGCTAATAAAGAATAGTGTGACCTGCTACGCCATTGGAAGGGGCTATTTCATCTTCGAGTTCATTTCCCAGGAGGACCGGGACTTAATCTTCAGGAACGAGCCATACTTCATGGGTGCACAGGGACTTTATCTGAATCACTGGACTCCAAACTTTGATCCAGCCTCGGAAGTACCAAAAGACGTCCCGGTCTGGGTCAGACTCCCAAACCTCCAAATCCACTGCTGGAACTCCTCGTCATTGCAAGCGATCGGGAACGGGCTAGGCCATTACATTGACAAAGTAGACCCAAAAGACCAATACACTTGGGCTAGAATCTGCGTTGAAGTTGACTTGAAAGTAGGGTTGCCAGAAGCAGTAAAGCTGAAGGTGGGGGAATGGCACCACCTGCAAAAACTGGACTATGAACAGCTACCGTTTAAATGTAGAGGATGTCATGAGTACGGTCACTTCCAGAGGAATTTCCCCAAGGCCCTGCAAGAGAAAGAAAGGGAGGAGGGTTGGCAGCAACCCTGGAAAGGAAGAGTGAAACCCACCGGCCCACGAAGAGACAATCCAACGCCAGCCCAAAGCAATCCAGGGATCCAGGGCACGACAAACAGTTTCAAAGAGTTGGGAAATGAAGGGGAAGCAGCGCCCTCAAGCAACACCGGCCAAGGTGAAGAAGGAAGAGGTGCCCAAAACCAAGAAATCGAAGGAACCTCAAAAGCAACAGACGGTGCGGAGAATGGGGGGATTCAAGGCACTGAGGAAGGAGAAATCCCTCCCCCAAGGAATGGAATGGATCAAGGCAACGAAGACGGAGAGATCTCATCAGGGAGTGAAACAGAGGGGACAAGTGAATCTTGGGACACTCCAAAACGACCTGGCAGAGGGAGGAAGTCCAAAAAGGCGGAAAGGGAAAAGGAAATGTACAAGAACATTCTTAAAGGAGCTCAGCCAACTCTCAAGAAAATAATCGATGTAAGTAAAACAAGGAAGCAGGCAAAGGCCTCCCAAGGAGGCCACTCTCCCCCACAAAGTAATCAATGAAATTCACATCCTGGAACTGTAGGGGTCTCGACAGCAGGAAGAAGGAAGACGCTCTCAGGGATTTAATCAAAACAACAAGAACGGACATCCTACTCATCCAGGAAACCAAAATGAGTCAAAAAGACTCATTAAAAGTCTTAAGAAACGTATGGAGAAGCAGCCAGGGTGTAGTTGACAACGCTAGGGGCACTTCAGGAGGGCTCTGCACAATGTGGAACGTCTCCAAATTAGAACTAATCCACTCCGACCTTTGCATGCACTGGATATTCACTCAACTGCTCCACAAGGAATTCGGACAAAAGGTAAGTCTCTTTAATATTTATGTCCCTCGGCATATTGACGAGAAAAGAATTTGCTGGCAATCTATTCAAGACTAACTAATAGAGAATGAGCTGGAAAATATAATCCTAGGGGGTGATTTAAATGTAACCCTAGCAACAGAAGAAAAATGGGGGGGGTTCCATTGTAAGGGACCCAGCCAGAGAGTGGGTGGAGGACCTGATCTCAGCATGGGATTTAATGGACATTAAACCCTTAAGAGGGCACTACACCTGGACCAACAAAAGGGTAGGCCCAGGACACATAGCAGCCCGCTTGGACAGATTTCTAGTACAGAGTTCATTTCTGACATTAGGACTCACAACCTCCTCAGAAATCCTCCCTCACGGTACCTCTGATCATAAGCCAATCAGCCTGGAGATTAAGAAAGAGTAAGGCCAAGGGCCCATTCCCTTCAGATTTAACCCTGCATGGATACAGGACAAGGGCTTCCGAAGCAAAGTCTCCAAGGTTTGGACCAGCAAAATTAAAGGATCTGCGTTTTATGTCTGGGAAGAAAAGTTGAGGCGTCTCAAGGCTGAGCTAAAAGGCTGGGCAAAAAAACAAGTCGACCCTATAAACCTGGGCCTAGAAGCTCAAAGGCAGCTAGAAAACCACCAGCTCGCTCTGGAAAACAAGGAGATCACACAGCAAGACATTCTCAAGGAGGAGCAACTTCAAAACCATTGGCACAAATCTTGTAGAGATGAGGAAAATTACTGGAGTCAGAAGTCTCGAAGCCTCTGGCTGAAAGAAGGGGACAGAAATACAAGTTACTTCCATAAGAAAGCAGAAGCAAGGAATCTCTTCAAGGCTATGACAGAAATCCAAATCCAAAATACTACAATTTTTTAACCGAAGGACATCAGAAAGGCAGCCTTCGAGACCTTCAAAACTCTCTACACAGAAAATGGAAGGGCAAGCATAACTCCTCAAACGTACCCTCTATCAGTTGTTCCAACACTAATAAAAGATGGCATCAATCGCAAACTACTGGAGGAAGTCACGCAGCAAGAAATTAAAGAGGCACTTGATCAAATGCACCCGGACAAAGCTCCTGGACCGGATGGCTTTACAGCAAGATTCTTCCAGCATTGCTGGGAAATCATAAATTCTGACCTCACCAAAATGATAAAGAAATCACAGGCGAGCAGCAAGCTGGGAGGAGGCACCAACTCAGCCTTCCTGGCATTCATCCCCAAGGAGAAAGGAGCGCTCAACTTTAGCCGCTTCAAACCAATATCCCTATGTAACACGAGCTATAAAATTCTCACTAAGGTAATTTCAAACAGGCTGAAGAACATCCTCCCTTTCATAGTGCCAGAGAACCAAGGAGGATTCATAAAAGGAAGGCAAATAGCAGACAATATAATCCTAGTCCAAGAATCTCTTCATTCAAGCCTATGCAGGAAGGACAAAGGTATGATTATTAAACTCGATCTGGAAAATGCTTTTGACAGAGTTAATCATAATTTCCTATTTGAAGTAATGAAGAAGTTTGGATTTGATGAATCCTTTGTGAATTGGATAAGAGCTTGTATAGGTTCGCCATGGATAGCCCCCATGGTAAATGGGAGAGTGACTAGTTTTTTCAAGGCATCCAAAGGTTTACATCAGGGCTGTCCTCTATTGCCCTTGCTATATGCAATCCAGGCCTCAGTCCTAAGCTACCAATTAGAGAACGCCAGAATCTGCAGCAACCTCAAAGGTTTACAGATAGCCCAAGGTGTGAAAGAAATCAACCACGTGCAATTTGCAGATGATACATTGCTCCTGGGAGAGGCAAGATGTCTAGTAGCAAAAAGATACAAAGAGGAGCTGGACGCTTATGCTGCAGTGTCGAGAAGTGAGATAAGCCAGTCAAAAAGTAAAATTTACAGCTGGAATATTACACCCAATGAGATGAGGGAAATATCCAGAATCTTAGGCATGGAAGGACATACAAATTGGGAAACTTTCACCTACTTGGGCGTCCCTATCTCCAAGACGAACCCAAGGACTTCCAGCTGGAACCACCTTCTAGACAAACTAAAGAAACGAATTTCCTCTTGGGGCGCAAACTGGCTAAGTTTAGCAGGGAGGATAGTACTCATCAAATCTGTCCTAGCAAGTGTGCCCATTTATCAAAATTCACTTCTGCTAGCTCCTGGCACCACAATCAAACAAATGGAAGCTTTGCAAAGACGTTTTTTATGGGAAGGGAGCAAGCAGAGAAACAAGTGACCCCATCTCATAAACTGGGATAAGGTTTCGAAGACCCTTATGGAGGGAGGGCTAAGCCTCAAAAATGATAAAGTGCAGAACCTTGCTCTTGGAGAAAAATTGTTATGGCACATAGTCAGTGGCAAAACAGCGTGGTGCAAGGAAGCCTTGTGGAAGAAATATTTCAGAGGTCCAAGGAGAAGATGTGTGGAACACCTCTCAAGTGAGCACATGGGGTCTCCAATCTTCATTCGCTGCCGGAAATTCATCGATCACTTCACTCCCCATCGGACCTGGGTGCCGGGAAATGGGAAACAAATTAAAATTTGGGAAGACTCCATACTCGATGATCCACCTCTGGAATTGAATCAGAATCTCCAACGTTTGAAAACCTGGATGGATGGGAAAAATCTGAGGATGCTATTCGACATTTCTGCCTGGGGGACAGGAAGGCACAAACAGTTGCAAGGCTGGGCAGTGAGCAATCTGCCTATGGACTTAGAATCTGACTGGGGTTCCCTAAAGCTCATCCTGCAAGGGAAATCCCCACTAAGGAAAAGAGGGAGAGACAAGAGAGGTTGGGGGAGAAATGCTAAACCTTATTCAACCTCGCTGGGATACTCTACCTTTCTAAGCCTCCCTCACGTCCCACCCAACCCAACGTTATGGAAATCCATCTGGAGCTTAAAAACCATACCCAAGATTGACCTGTTTCTCTGGACACTAAGTCATAGAAGCATTCAGACAGGGGAAAACCTCCAAAAGAAAGGCTGGGATGGCCCCTTTAGGTGCCCCCTGTGTCAGCAAGCTGAGGAAACATCTAATCACCTTCTCCTCAACTGTAACTTTTCAAAAGAAGTTTGGAAGTTGGCTGTAGGTTTGCAAACAGACCTTCCCCTCCCTCAAGATATCCTTTCCCTACTCCTTGACTGGCCCAATCTTTTCCTGTTCCATCAAAAGAAGTAAAGCGTTGACTCAAGGCTTTGGCAAGCAATCCCAAGATTCATCCTCTGGGGGCTATGGTTGGAGAGAAATAGCAGAATTTTCCGAGAAAAGGAAAGGAGAGCCCCCTTAGTGAGCACCAGGATCAGGTCTCTCTTTAGCGAATGGGATAGAACCCAAAGGCTACCTACTCACAGTAAGAATATGGAAGAGCAAGAAGATCTCTGGAGTGATCAATTCCAGATCCAAAAGGAAATTGGGGACAAAGCCTTCATCACTTCCCCGGAACAATGGGAAATCAGGAAAGAAAAAGGCGACTTCGACAATTGGAAAAGAGAAAGGGACTATTATATCCTTTCTTTTGACAGTGCCTCAAAGGGCAACCCAGGCCAAGTAGGTGGAGGAGGTATAATAGAAAAGCCAAATGCAGAAATTATGGTGTGATATGTGTTTGGTCTGGGCATTGCCTCCAATAACCAGGCAGAAGCAATGGCACTCTGGCAAGGTTTGTGCCACTCTCAAAGCAATGGAATCTGGGACTTAGTCATCATCGGGGACTCTCATCTGCTAATCCGAGCTATAGCTCTCTCAAAAGAAACCCAAAGCGCAAAACTTAATAACTTGTTGGCCTGAATTCGCTTTCTCCTCAGGGGATTCGACTCGTTCCAAGTTTTTCATGTTTTAAGAGAGCTAAACCAAGATGCGGATGAAGAGGCAAATAAAGGCACTGCATTGGCTCAAGGACAAACGATTATCAATGATCAACAGTCCACGGTCGATCTCACATGACATGAACCCACGCTCAGCAAATTTCCAAGACCAGGCACAAGGACGGGACAAGAAAAGACAGCGCCAGGATTTAGGGACGGTATGCACGATTGACAGAATCGAGCAGAGGGAGACTAGGAGACCAACCCACATGCAAAGAGAAGGCCACGACCCCATGCCCATACCTCTCGGGGCTTGCATAGCTGAACGAATGATTACAGGAGGAGAAACTTGCATAAATCCACTCACGGCTTCAGTCCAGGAGCAGACCACTTTTAGGCACGGTAAGAGTAGCAGAAGTTTTGTCAAAGGAACAAGAGCAAGAGAAGAGGAAATGGCCACGAGCTCCAGCCGAAATCTATCAGTAGAGGAACGCCTGAAGTAGCTAGATGACACGCTGGAGAAATTGAAGCAGTCACTCCAGTTTCAACTTGACTTTCTGGAGAACCTTGATACAGAAGCAGGGAGGAGAATGGAACAGTTGGAGCAGGATTTAACCTCAGTCAAAATCGGATTCTCTGAGGAACTAGAAAAGCTTCATCAAGAGTTGAAAAGCCCTCAGGAGAAATTTGAGGACAGAATTGGTGAGCTTGAAAGTAAACTGTCCAAGTTAAACATGGAATGGGGGGAAGATTCTGAAAAGTAGATAGCTTCTTGATTTGTAACACCTCAGCTTGTAGGGTCTTCTGGTTTTCAAGCATCCTGCATTTTTTATAGAAGCCAGGGCTTTAAATAAGCTTAGTTTCATGCTTCTGAATGAGTTTGGGGGTTATGTTATTCTGGCAATTTTAGCATTGTATCTCAGCTTTATGTAGGCAGCAGCTCAGTGCAGCCCTGCCATTTGTAACCGATTAGTGGCTATGCCACCCTTAATATAAATCCGCTAAACGTTCTCATCAAAAAAATAAAAAAAAAATGACGAGTTTTCTTATAATATTTTTCTTTCAAAGTTTTCTTATAATATTTGGACTTATAATGCACAGGGTTCAAATATCACATGGAATTTAAACCATATAAGAATTTGGATTTTAATATATTCCCATGTATAATCTAGGAGTGCCAAAAAGGCCAAGATGTAAAAGGGGCACTTTTGAGAATGATGCATAATTTTGTAATGGGTGCATAGAACCATAGAAGTTTCCCATTTGTGCATATTTCAGCATCATATTTGGCATGAGAATTGCCTTGAAAATTGATATAAATTGCTCTTTTTGTAGTGGAGATTGCAAACCATAAAGTTCCACCACTAGTGCACATTTGAGGCATGTTGCCTTAACTTTTAACTTAATGATTATGAAGCATTGTAATGGATTTTTAGCCACTCTTGAGTGAGGAGAGTGAGAGGCATTATTTTTTCACCTTAATCCTTAAGTGGTTTCATTTTGTAAACATCATGTAATCAAATGTATGAGGCGATTTTCCTAATCCATTTTGGTTATTCATTGTAAAATTGACCAAAGATTGTATTTATAAAGTCTTGGCAAGTAAGATACTCCAAATATTAAAGTATAGGTCATCAACTACAGGTTGCAAGATATGTAGATGTGGGCTTCGACATTTCAGCTCTGAAGAACAAAGGTGAAGGAGATATGAGTTGCCTTTTTGCAAACATTTTCTTTGCAGCAGTTGCAAGTGTTGGCTTTACATTTTAATTCCGAAGTCAGTGGGTGAAGGAGTCTTGAAGGAATGTTCATTTTAACATTTTCATACAGATACAGTTGATACTTTTGGAGACAAAAAGTTTCTTTTGTGGGGAGGTGTGATCTAGGCGGATCTCCACACATGGAAGGGAATTTACTTTGTTAACCAAGTTGATTTGAAGTTGGCGAAAAAGTGGTGAAAGTAGTGAATTTACTCTTTTATGAGTTTTATTTTATCATGCATTTTATTAATGCTTTGTGAGGAAAAGGTCGCATTCATTTCTATGCTTTTATGAGATGCTCATGCATTTAATTATGCTTTATGAGCTTTTGTTAAAACTCATACATTATTTATGTAAAATGATTAATACTTGTGAGGGAAATTAGACTCACATATTTATCGTTAAATTATAAGTTTGGAAATTGGTTTTTATTTGAGAAACCACCTCACACAAATTTGTCATTTTAATCACTCTTAGGTTGCGAGAATAAAGGACATGGATGAAGAGTCTTTGGGTGGTTTTGAGACTTTTCCTATTATGTACTTGATGATATTTTGAGATCCTACATTCATGGATCTTGTTTTTCCTCTTTTGTAACTAGATCCTATTATTGTGGATCTAGGAATTAGTATTCTTTCTTAAGAGGGAGTGAGGAAAAACTATATAATGCCTTATGTGAGCCTTATGTAAGGGGGAGATTAATGAGGAATGAATGAGTGGAGTTAGATAGGCATAGTGATACTACTCCTAAGCATTGATATACTTATTCATGTAAGGAATTATCCTTCTTGATGTATGGAGAGATATGAGTGTGAGTAGTCTTCTTGAGTCCTCATTGAAGGAGAATGAATCTCTTATGTAATCACTTATGAGAAGGTCCCACCATATTTTGAAGAAGGACTGAAAGAGATTTGCATTCCAATTGAAGCGGGTCCGGAGTCATAGCCCAGGAGGGGTGAACTCTGTTACCAACATTGGTTGTCTCTCCCTCTTGTCTTTTCATAGGATTATTCCATTTTGAGTTCATGTGTGTTATGCATTATTGTTTAAAAGCATGGTTAATAATAGATTCATATTCCCTTTAATCCTTATGCAACTAATTCGTCAGAAAATGATTCTTGATTGAAAACTTCCATAGAGTAAAGTACTCGCTCGTTTTCATATCACTACACCACACATGTCAAGAGGTATTACATCTAACTCCATTTCATCAACAAAATCTAAAATTATATCAAAATTGATTTACACTATTTAGTGACTTTTATCTCTACATCTTTATTCATCCATTCCAATGGATATGGGGTCAGATGATCATGAACCTCTAACCCAATCTTGCTGAACAAATCATCTACTATGAGGATGGCCTTTGTGAAACAAAATTGAATACAGAATCTACATTGGTCTTTTTTACTTGAATCTTAATATGGAATATTTTTGTCATATCCTTGTCTTTCTTATGATGAAGGCTACTCAAATTCACCTACTTATACATTTAAGTGAAAAAAAAAAAAAATCATACAAATCTTAGTTTCTCTCTGCCAAGTTGCTTGATTATATTCCTAGTATGTTCTTATTCTTTATATCCTTCTTATAGTTATTTGATTTCAAAAATTAATGTTCTTCCAACACTTATATTTAATGTGACCATCGATATTTAAAAGGTTGTAATGGTTCTTTGGAACCTGCCCTTGATTTGCAGTGGATATCACTTTTGTATCTTTTAATTTCAACTTCTTATTCCCCTTCTTAGAAGCGTCTTGGTGGTATTTTTATCTAGAACCACTTGGATTCTGTTTCTTATGGCCTATCTTCTATAGGTATTATGTTTTCACATGGACCTCATATATTTTCCTTGGTTTGAAGATCATAACTTTCATTTGAAAATGACTGTGTAGACTCCCAAATACTTAAGGAGCATGTTTGGGTCCTTGGATACCCAACATGATCACCATTGTTCTGAATTTGGTGGTTTACTACTACACACTTTTCCCTTACCTATAATTTAAGTTATCCCAATGAATCCACCGGTTCTCTGCATAATGAATAGGGTATAACTTGGAAATAATGAGAGTTTTAAAATCCCCCAACTTAGTTACTAGTGGATCACCCTCCAACCTATGTTTTTGTATGTGGCTTTCCCACAAGGTTAGTGTATGGCCCTCTAGTTTCAATTAGGAAAATGAAATTTATTTCTCTTCAATTATTTTATGGACACTAAAACACACTTCTAATTCTTGAAACCAATGATTCAAATTAACAACATTGATATCACCTTGATAGGGATTGATATACACTTTCTCTTCCATTTTAAATATATTGTGTGAAAGATTCATGGAACTGCAACATGATTTCTCTTTCTTGAGCTCCTTTTTCGACTCCTTTTGTATGTATTCACTATCTCATAGTTTCTAACCCAATCCAACTTCTTAGTTAGAGCCACCAACCTCCATGGAAGGTATCAACGTGTTCTCTATAGTATCCATGAGGAGGACCATGATGCAAGATATATAAGTGACTTTATCTTCTATCCTTGTAAATCTCTCTTTTGTTGAATCTAGATTGTTGTTATTAATCGACTCGTCCTCCATGGCTAGGGTTCAATGACTTCCTTCTTATGACAATTCCTAGATCCTACAAATTACCACAAATTTCCCAAATAAAACTACTATGGTACCAATAAAAATTTCATGGATACCCCAATAGAATATCTCATCACAACATATTTTATATTGTTATGAAAATATTTTACTATAAGGTTTATTTCCTTAGATCTGAGATTTATTATCACTAGCTTATTTCTCAAATTAATGAAATAACTGAAATACAAAAATGAAACACTAAGAATTAGAACACTCCATCCACACAAATGAGCACAATATATATCTTGGGAAACCCAGTTAAAAATAAACCCCATATAGAAGGTGATGCGTATGCTCTTGTCTCTTTTCATTAGTTATGGAATGAAAATCAAAAGTAAGAGACACTCACTATGGAGTTTTCTTTCATAGTGTGGCTTGAATGGTTTCTATGTAATCATCTTCCTCCTATGTTACACTCTCAAATCCCACTCCTAAATTCTCTAGTCATACATGGAAAAAATATAATTCTCAAAGAATGCAACCCCCTCTCCTCTTAGTGGCTCGGTATTTAACATATTTGATACTCATCTACAGTTAGGGATTTTTCATGCCTTACCCATCAATTAGTGATAAATTTTGGACCTTATAAAATTTTATTTAAATTCCACATGTGGTTATCCCCAAATGTGTGAGTAATGGGGTTGTCATGGAATCCACTTGGTACCATGGTGGTTAACTATATAGGTTAACTTGTGGGAGGAATAACTTTTCAATATAGTCTCCAATTGAGGTGATTTTCACATAGTTGGAAAGGTATTGGGTGTATAATAATGCCATGGTTATTGAAGTTATGCTTATATATTTTTGACCTAAAAAAAATCTATTTCATGCCTCAAAATGGCTATAGAAATTTTGAGACCCCAAATTTTGAAATTGGGAGCTACCACTAAAATGGACCCTTTCAAGATAATTTATCTAATTTTTCTTCCTAGAAAATACCAACATAGATCACAAATTATATAATGATCCAATCTGGATCACGATTTTACATTGATTACAAAGTTCTTTTTTCATTGGTTAATTCATTTAAGTTTTGATGTCCCTAAAATACTTTTGCATCGATGAAGTATGTGTCTTTTGTTTTTTGTTTCTTTGAAATGCCTTTTGTTTTTTGATGTCTTGAAATGTCTTTTGTTTTGGAAATGTCACTTAGGTTTTGAAACATCAAATTTTATTTCTCATTGATGTTTGTATTTCACCTATATTGGTCCCTAAATGTAACATTGCATCGATGCTTGCAACATCACTTTACCTCAACATTTCTAAATCATTTTTTTATCGCTAACCAAATTAGCTTTACGTATGTCAATCATGTTGTTGACATGGAAGTTGGCTTTAAAAATGGCATGGAACATGACTATTGATGTGGATCTCATTTCCAACTATCATCCCTATTGTGACCACGTCATCTCCCTAGATACCTGTATGTCCCATCACCCTCCACACCTTTACCTTTCTTTATTTTCCTTTATTATTTTTATTTCTTTGGGCCTCACCTTGTTACACTTCAAAATTTCTCACTTTGAAAGTGTCATAAGTGTTGCACTTTCATTGTCACAAGTGACTCAAGTACCACAGTTTTATTGTTTCAAGTGTTGTAAGTGTCGTATTCATTTTTACTCAGTGTTTCATATCGAACGACACCATAAAAACACTTGCTACAACCCCTAAACCATGTTAGAAGAAGAAGCCCCATAATATGACATTCGGAACAAGTATTTTACCTAGGGAGTTACTCATCTTCATGACATTTTGGAAGATCATCACTCCCCCGCTCATAAATAACTAGTGCTAACACTCAATTTCCATCTTAAGGGGGCGCTACAATGCTTTGTTGTCCACTTTGAGGGAGTGTTGAGTTGGTTGAGGGAATCTTGGAGGAAATCTCACTTTCCTCTAAAGACATCTATGGATGGGTTGGGTTAGTTTGGCTCTAATATGACTCCAAGGATGCATCTAAGGAAGATATCATGACTAATGGATCCATATTCTCAACTAATTCCAAATATACTTAAGGTTGTTGAGCCTCTCAAAGCCTATAAATGGATAAATCAACAAAGCATTGTTATTTTGATTGTGGATATTTTGAGAAAGGGTTGGATGAGGAGGACTTGGAGAGGTTGTTGAAATACCATATAAATATTGTAAGTTTTCTTTTCTAATTTCTCATTAATATACTTGGCCTATATCCTTGAAGTATGTGTTTTCACATGCTTGTCTATGCTTGTCTTAATCTACATAGATAAATTGATTTTTTATAATCCATTAGAGGACCAGATAGCCATTTATTTCTTGTTTTCCATTACAAGTACTGATTAGATCTCGTGGATTGAAGTAGCTTGGAAAAACATCGTAATTGAGGTACATCATACTTTCCCTCCTTCTCTCCTTTCCATGGACAAAATGAATATATAAGAATGGTAGTGTCCAACTATAATTTTCTATCTTGGTATAGGGGTATGTAATCCAACAAAAAATTCACTTCTGCGTATGGGAATATTTCCATAATAGAAATTGGCAAATAAGTTAGTAGTCTAATCCCCCCTTGATTACTTAAGGGAGCGTCGATCTAGTTTAGTGATTTAGGGCTTTCCAGAGAGCCAAAAATCATGAAATAAGAACTAAAAATGAAAAATAAGGCATGCAAAGTGATGGGAGGGATTAGAATACTAACCTAGTCCTAAAGAAACTGAAAAATGATCACCTTTAGCTCCCGCAGTAGACGCCAGAAGAATTGCTTCAAAAGGGGGAAAACTCAAGAGGAAAGGGAAAATTGCAAAGTGAAAGGTGAAAATGAATTGATTTTTTATCCTAATTCAAATTTCTACCATTTCTAAATTAAATTCATTTAAACCCTTTTTACATTAGTAATGTTTATTTTTTTTGTTTTTCCCAATTATCATCAATTTTAAAAGTAAGTGTTGACATTTTTTCCCAGAATGCTTTGTTTATGTAGGTATATACGAAGAAATTTTTTTTTATGACCTTATAACTCTAATGAGAAAACTTCTTCGTACTTTGAGCTCATTAAAGTATAAAGAGTCATATGTTGGGTAGTAGTTTACCCATTTTTCAGTCCCAATAGACTAACTACGAACAATAAATGCTTTAGTCAATCTCAGCTAGAAGAGTTCTCCATCATATTATTTTATACTTTTTTGGACCTTAGAGACTAAAATTAAAAAAAAAGACACCCTTGGAGTTTTATTTAAGTTATTTTAAAACTCCCTAAACATGAAAAACAACCAATTTTCCCTTCTCTATACTCGCAAAACTACACATTGAAGGGCCCATCTGGGAATGAACCCTTACTTCTTCCAATTTGTTAAATAAAGGAAGAGGAACTTACCAAAGGTGAGTTATATCGAGCATGTGTTACCCTCCTCAAGCTTGTTAAATGGAAAAGAGGTACTCATCTATCTGAATGGGGGAAAAATTGAAGGCATTGGGTCGAGTTTTCTTGATATATTTTAAGGAAGCTCTTATGGTCACCCTTAAACATGACACTTATTTTTGTCTCACCATACACTTGGATAATCCATTTTCCTCCACACTAAACCAATCATATGAGTCTTTCTACTCATTTGGCCCATCCAAAGAATTCCCCAACACTTGTCATGTTATGTTTTGGTCCACTATGATTCTATGTTGCCAATTATTATGTCAAGCCTAAGTGTTCAAGGTAATTTTTCACCTCAAAAGTAAACCAACTACATATATTACTAGTTCCTATACCCATGTCAGTATATTTTTATATACTATATCTTATCACTTTCCTGTGACAACTTTCATGTCAATTGATGGGGGATACATCAATTCCCTCCTTTGATGAGTCTTTTCCTATTGGCTTCAACAAATTATCCAGGAAATAGATTTAGGAACACATTAGAACCTTGGGACCTTCATGCCTCTGTCGGAGACCTCCTCGCATTCGATAGTGGGTATACCTAAATGACCCTTGACTAATTGATTCCATGAATGTTTGACTTCGGCTCATTATTCACATTCGTTGGATTGTAATTTAAAGTACCTTGAGATTCATTGACATTAATGGTTATTTCTCTCATTCTTGTTAACGGTATACCCCAATGACCGGTAATAAAGTGGTTTCTTCCATGCTCAAATCAAATCATCTTTTCACATGGATAGAATCGTATTGTTATTGGATTAGGAAGAAGACCCTAGGTTGAGTATTCATATGCATACACACTTTACGTAGGTTGCGATGGAAATTATTCGATTGATATACATGTTTTGACATAGATCCACTTTGTATTGGTTTGTGGCTATGTTCTTATCATAGCGTAGCTCCACTCTGTATTTTTTCATGGATACGATTAAGTCAGGTCATAGAGGGATGGATCCACATTGTATCTTTGGTGGCCATATCCTTAGTCAATATCATCATGGATCTGCAGTGTATTTAGTGTATGCCATGCCTTGAGGCACTCGTATTCTGAGCATAGGTATGCATACCTCAGGGATGAAACACATTTTAACATTGTTTGATGGTTGTATGTAGTTTCTACTAGGTTCTCCAACTCCATACCCTTGCTTCAAAGAATCTAAAGAGTCTTTTGGCCATCATCATTCCTCTTCTGAATTCACACTTTGGGGAGCAATCTATTACACATAAAAAATCCTCACTCCGACAATGTCGTAAGTGTCGTACATTCATTGTTGCAAGTGTATTAAATGTCACAAGTATCACACTTTTATTGTTGCAAGTGATGTAAGTGTCACATTCACTTTTCCTAAATGTATCATCTTTAATGACACCATAAAAAAACTTTCTACAACCCCTAAAACATGTTAGAATAAGAAGCCACGTCATCTGACAATTGAAACTAGTATTTTTCCTAGGGAATTACTCATCTTGTTGACATTTTCGAAGATAAGTGATCCCCTGCTCATACATAGGGAGTGCTAGAGATCCTTATACATCTTAAGGGGGTGTTAAAACACTTTTTTGTCCACTTTAATGGAGCACTGAGTTGGTTAATGGAATATTGGAGGAAATCCCAGTTTCCTCTAATGAGAACTATGGATGGGTTGGGTTAGTTTGGCTTGAATTTGACTCTAGGGATGCATCTAAGGAAGATATCACAACTAATGGAGCTATATACTCAACCAATTCCAAATATACTCAAGGTGGTTGAGCCTCTCAAAGACTATAAATGGAGACATTTCCATGGTGAAAAGGAGGAGAAATCAGCAAAGCATTGTTATTTTGATTGTGGATCTTTTGAGCAAGGGTTGGATGAGGAGGACTTGGAGAGGGTGTTGCAATACCATATGAATATTGTAAGTTTTCCTTTCTAATATATCATTAATATACTTGGCCTATTTTCTTCAAGTATCTTTTTACATGTGTTTTTCTATGGTTTTCTTAATCTACACAGATAATTTGATTTTGTTTAATCCATTAGAGTAGGAGATAGTCATTTGTTTCATGTTTTCCATTGCAAGTATTGATTAGAGCTCGTGGATTGGAGAGGCTTGGAAAAACATCATAAACGAGGTAGATCATACTTCCCCTTATTCTCTCTTTTTCAATGGACAAAATGAATCTATAGGAATGGTAGTCTCCAAATGTAATTTTCTGTCTTGGTATAGGGGTCTGTAATCAAAGGGAAAATTCACCTATCCACAGGGGAATATTTCTATACCACACCTATAACACAAATATAAAAAAAATTTACCTGGAAAAATCTGATTCATCGATGGTATAGGGGTTCCCACTCTGGGGTAACACATCCACCTAGCATGCAATCATTTTTTGATGTGATTGGATAAAGTTCCCCCTACCGACATGCATCTTCCTATTCATTGATCACATATAAAAAAATAACAGTGAGTATAGGTCGATGAACCATGTGGTGGTGATTTCCCCCATTTGTTTTGTAATTTATTATCATATTATATTTTTGGTGGGGGATGTATCTCCCTCCCATTTTTTATGGATATAATTTCACCATTCCAAAACTTCGTCCATTTAGGCATGCAACAATGTTTTCCAGTGTGGCCACCCACATCACTTGTGGGCTCTGTCAAATGTATGACATGACTCTAAACTCTTCCACTATGAACCCTATAATTAGGGACCCTCTAAATCCATGTCACTAGTATGGGTCTATGTCATCCTCTGTGTCATCGAGATGGATTCCAAAAACAAAAAATTCCATAATTGAAAATTTATAAGAATTTATTATTCATAGGGATACCATGAAACTCTTTTTCTCAACCAAATTGGACATATTTGATTCTTGTTCATGCCAATTTGAAATCCCCATGTTGATTACCCATGGACTTTGCTTAGAATTTGGGGATTTTACCCGAATTTCACCACTTTCCCAAAATTTTCAATGCAGAATGAACATGTTCCATACAAATTAACCAATTTTAGTTTATTCTCTAGCTCATAAAACCCTAATTCTATAATCATGTCTCTCATACCAATATGTAGTGTACCTCAAACCACATATGTGCATGCTAGGATGGTGGGGCACATGGAAATTACCCTCAAACATCCACCAATCTCACCAATTCAACAAAAAATTGATACCATTTTTTTCTCTATATTGTTAAATGATGAAATATGCATGTGCATAATTACAAAAATATCATGAAAAACTCATGA
>ML829518.1:14197-24742 GCA_009831015.1 Picea engelmannii | reverse complement strand
TAGACACTTTTCACTCTAAAAGGTTCCCCCAACTAGCCAGTTGTCACTCTAAGAATTCCCCCCAACTACCTTGGCACATATTCCAAGGTTGATATTGTATTAGCATAATCCAAGGGAAAGGGACTCTGATTAAAATACAATAATATATTTTTCATCTTTGAACCCTTTGATCGCCCTTAATCCCCCTCTTATTTCTCTCTATTAGAATCATATTACCCCATTGTTTTCATCCCCCTCGTCTACAATTGGTGATGTATTGTTATTGATAATATTTTTTGTACAAAAATACATTGCTTAGCCCTCGACTGTGTTGTTCAACGTTGAGACTAGATCATATATAAATTTACAATACATTTTTGAGGATCAAAACTTGGGTGTTACATTCCTACTCTTGGGGTAGGATGAAAAAATTCCAATTATCTTCATATTTGGTGATTACTACCTTTCTTGTGATGAAACACTACAAAAAAACAAGTTTGTTTTATGTTAGTTAAAAGAGGGAAAATATGTTTAAGGATTGTTTGGTTCTTAATTTTTCCCTTCATCTTCTTGATCTTGATATCTTCTGCATTGTTTATCCAACTCCTTGTAAAAATACATCTCCACCGCATGACCACATATCATCTATATTTCTTAAAATGGGTTGAAATTCAACCCACCTTTGGAATAAGTTCTTGAATAATTTGCTTTGGCTATGGCATTTAAAATAAAACTTACAATAAATATGGAAAGAGATTCTTCACCTACCTCAGTTTCCTTCTCTTTACCTTTGATAGTGATGCTTACCACTCCTTCCTCTAATGGCCTATTTTCCTTTTCAGGGCTAGGGGGGGACCTCCTAGTCTTCCTCTAATTAATCAATGATGTCTTCATCAAGAAAAAAATTGTAAGGAATCGAAATTTATATGTCCATACATGTTCTAGATAAAACACCTAAAATGGATATTAGTATATTCTACAACATATATCTAAGACCACTTTCCAATTTTAACGTCCATACCCTTCAATAAATGATTTCCCAAATCCATCTCAACAACAATGCACACCAAAAAGGTCGCTACCTTGTTCCTATTCCACACATTAATGTCAAATTTTTATCTAAGTCAATTTCTCATAGCCATTAACAATTTATCCTACACATTTTCAAAGGAAATTGATGGAATTTTAACCCATAGATGTTGAACACTGATCCTTTCTTTCATATGATCAAAGCATGGTGACCAAGGGTTCAATGAAAGTATAACAATGTACCAATACCACTTCCCCCTAACTAATAACCTCCTTATCATATCCATTATTAAAAGGGAAAGAAACATATCATTTCCCCGACATGTGGAATATTGAGGTACATCCCATTTTCTCATGTCATACCATCCTAATCCACTGGGATAGAATTTTACTAGAGATTATCCTAAAAAAAAATCCCCACCAATGTAACTCACTGATATAAAATAAATTGATCATATATTACATCTTCTCCCAACATAAGATTCATATTGTTGCATTAAGATTAATCTATGAAACCTTCCATTTGTTATGGCATGCCTCAAATAGCTCATTCCCCCTAAACCCTTATCCTTTCTCACATTCCAACCCACACTATTATTTGTAACACCATTAAACAATTATTCCAACAACAAAATCAATCAACCTACCTCTCATTCCTCTAAAGTATTTTCTTCAACCCATGGAAGATCAAAATGTACATATGGCACTATACAAATTGTTCTTTCCACTCATAAGTTTTCATTAATTTACAAAAGTGTTATTGTCAATGGGTTCCTAGTTGATTAAATAGGTCATGATACTTCATCCAAATCCCTTTCTATGGATCCATACAATAAAATTATATATTTATCCTTCCCTATGTATCTAACACTTTTGTGATGTATCGTTTTCACACCACCACATATTACCAAGATGGATATCCTTATATGACCTTCAAGATCACATCATCTTAGGTCATAACATACTTACCACCATGGATAGTTACTCGTTCATTAGTCCCAGGTCATTAGTCCTAGGGATCTCCACCATGGCTAATTACCATTTAATTCATCCTAGGTATATTGATCATTCAACCTAGGGATCTTGAAAATGGAGGAAAAGTTAAAATATATATTCCCACCTAATATTGTCTATGATCTAGCATGATCTACGGGAACTCACTAAGATAGCACAACAAAGATTTACTGATGGAGTTAGGAATAGTCATTACCTTCCATCCATGACCATCCTACTCTTATAGAATGAGTCTAAAATAGACATTTAATTATATTATAATTTTCATGCCTTCCAAACACTACACCACACATGTCAAGGGGCATTACATCCAAATCCATTTCATCAACAAAA
The DNA here is from genome assembly GCA_009831015.1 of Picea engelmannii. Classification (NCBI taxonomy): domain Eukaryota; kingdom Viridiplantae; phylum Streptophyta; class Pinopsida; order Pinales; family Pinaceae; genus Picea; species Picea engelmannii. The sequence continues at coordinate 22,387 of ML829518.1, read as the reverse complement.
TCTACACTTATATCAAACTTAATCTTACACTATTTAGTGAATTTTATCTTTAAATTATTCACCCATTCTAATGGATATTAGATTGGATGACCATGAACCTCCAACCCAATCTTGTTGACAAAATCATCTGCTACGAGATTGTCCTATGAACTAGAATAGAATAGAGCATCTGACTTGGTATTTTTTACTTGAATCTTAATATGGAAGATTTTTTTCATATCCTTCTCTTCTTTATGATGAAGACTACTCAAATTCCCCTCCTTATACATTCAAGTACAAACAATCTTTTCATCCACATCTTGGTTTCTCTATACTTGATTACTTTAATCCATGCCTAGTAGTTTCTCATCCATACTATACTTCTTATAGTTATTTTATTTTAAAAATGGATCTATCTTCCAACACTTATCTTCAGTGTCACCATTGATATTGCAATGGTTGCAGGGGTTGTTTGGATACATGGACTGAAGTATAGTGGCTATCATATTCTTGTATTTTACTTTCAACTTCTTCTTCCCCTCCTTAGAATCATATTGTTGTTATTTCTATTTAGAACCATTTGGATTCCATTTTTTATGGCCTATATTCTCTAGGTACTATGCTTCCAATTGAGCCTCGTTAATGGTGTATGTTTTGAAAAGTATAATTTTTTTGTGAAAATTTATTCATAGACCCTCAAATACTTGAGGATCACATTTTTTTCTTCTTTTGAGAGATACACAACATGATGAATTGATCCCAATTGATCCACTAGTCCTCTACATACCCAATATCATAGGATTGGGACTTGATGAGGATTTTAAAATCCCCCAACTTAGTTACTAGTGGATCAACCTCCAACCTAAGTTTCTTCGTGTGGCTTTCCCACTAGGTTAGTGCATGGCCCTCTAGTTTCAATTATGGAAATTAAATTTCTTTCTTTTCATTTATATTATGGACACTAAAATACACTTCTAATTTTTACAGCAAATGATTCAACATAACAACATCAATCAAAATCACCTTGAGAGGGTTTGATATCCACTTTCTCTTCCATATTAAATAGAGTCTATAAAAGAGTGATGGAATTGGAACATGGTTTCTCTTTCTTGGGATATTTTTTGACTCATTTTCTGTGTCTTCACTATCTCCTAGATTATAATTGTATCCAACTTCCAAGATAGATATACCAACCTCCCTGAAAAGTCTAAACTTGTCCTCCAGAGCTTCCATGAGGAGGGAATCTTGTAAGAGATATAGGTAAATTTTTCTTCTAGCCTTGTAATTCTCTCTTCTACTGCATCGTGATGATTGTTATTAATGGAATCATCCTCCATAGCTAGTGTTTTGTGACTTCCTTCCTAAGACAATTCATGGAGCCTACAACTTCCCACAAATTACCCAAAGAAAACTAATCTAATACCAATATGATATGTAAAATTTCATGGATACCCCACTAGAATAGCTCATAACAACATATCTTATATTTTTCTGAAAATATTTTATTATCACGTTTATTTCCTTAGATCTCATATTTATTATCACCAATTTATTACTCAAATCAATGAAATAATTGAAATTAAAAAATGATAAACTAAGAAAGTGAACAAACAATCCACACAAATGAACACAATATGTATCGTAGGAAAATGAATATAGGATAAAAACCATATATAAGGTGAGGCATGTGCTCCTCTCTTTTTTCTTTAGTTATGGAATACAAATACAATTTAAGAGATACTCACTATCAAGTTTCCTTTCACACTACGACTTGAATGGATACTACATAATAGTCTTCTTCCTTCGTTATGCTATCAAATCCCAGTCCTATATTCTCTACTCAACTAGGAACAAGTACAATGCTAAAATAATGCAACCCCCTCTCCTCATAGTGGGTTTATATTTAACATAGTTTGATAGTCGTCTAGGGTTAGGGTTTTTGCATGCCTTAACCATTAATTGGTGGTAAGGTTTGGACCTTCTATAATTTTATTTAAAATACACATGTGGTTAGTTGAAAATGTGTGAGTAATGGGGTTGAAATTTCATCCAATTGATACCATGGTGGTCATAAAGGTAGGTCAACTTGTGGGAGGCATAACTTTTTCATCCAAGCTCCAATTGAGGTGATTTTCACATAGTTGGAAATGAATCGGTGTGATTATGATACGGATTATTTTCAGCACGAAATGAGAGTGGAAATATAACACAAAAATGTATAGAGATATTGTAAGAGAGCCAATAATATAAAAATAATATATCGTATATATAGAAAGAGGCATAGATATATAGTAATACACAATTTCTATTAATGAGAGAAATGTACAAAACTGTAGAAATACAGAGTGAAAGACTTGCTAGAATGGTGGAAGCGTATCTCTAATAAGAGATGTGATGAATACTCACATTCACAAGAATATGATTACAATGAGGCTCTAAATGAATTTTTAACATAAAGAAAAATCCAAAACCTTAACACCAGAACATGAAAAGCCAATAGTTTTGTGGACCCTGTTTTCGGTAGTTTGGTGTATCAACTTCCAGGGGGTGTAACTTTGGCATACGATCTCTATTTTGGGTGCATGATATCTCATTGGAAAGGTATTTTCGAGAAGATTCATTTTGGTGGATCAATTAGAACCTCTGTTTATAATTTACGTATTCTATCCTGAAAAAAATTCATTTAGCCCCTCAAAATGGCCCCGAAAGTTTAGGAATAGAAAAAACTGTTAAAAATAGTAAATTGTCTAAAGATTGTTTTGGGCCATTTAGAATAGGTGGGTGGCCACTGATATCCACCTGTATCAATCCTCCCTCCTTAGGAATAAATGGTCTCCAATTCGTTGAGTTCCCTGGGCAGAGGGGAAAATGATTGTTGAATCTGCATGTTGATGAGTTGATTGCCTTGCTGGAGAAGTTTCACTGCGTAGCTTATTGAAGGTTGCCACAAACATGTGGCTAAAAGGTTTGGACCTTTTTAAACAATCTGGATATATGAGATGAATGTGTGCAGAAGGAATCCTTGTTCTTTTCTTCAATCTTGTCGACCTGCTTCTGTTGGACAAAAGGTGATTGGACTAAGGCTGCAATGGTTGCAGTGTTATTTTGTTCACCTTTTGAACAGAATGTGAAGAAGTGAAATTTTGTAGTATAATATACTAACTTGAGGCACTATTTAGATGGGATAGTAGTTGGAACTACCTCTGGTATCCTATAGAGATGACCCCCCAGAGTAACAATGACACTACGGGGTTGAGACTCATAAATAACATGGCGCTTCCACATATATGCCTGGCCCAACAAAACATCACAAACATCCAGTGGGGAAACATCACATAATATCTCATACTTGAAGGGTTGGAGACCATATGAAAATCGACACTCCTAGATGACATGGAGGTATTGTCCCTCATGAAGCCACCCAATTTTGTATAGTTGTAGGTGATGTGTGATCGACAATCCCAATTGTTTGATGACCTATGTTGAGATGAGGTTCTTTTGTCTTATGCTATCAAAAATAAAATGTAGTGGGGTCCCCTTCACCCACATATGTGAATGAAAAAGGTGATCCCCATCTTCAGGATCTATTGGTTCTTCTAGTTGAATTGTTGCGGTCATGACAGTAGTAGTGGGGTCTGCGTCGATGATTTGTTGTCTACCAATATTTTTTGAATCAGATTATGAATCATGGTTCAACACCTTCTCTTTGATCTTGTCAACCAATGAATTTTTTGAACGAAATTCATCGGTGTTGTTCAAGGGGATTGTCCTTCTTCATATTTTCGTTACCCTTCTTTTCCTATGGCTTGGACTGGTTTTCTAAAGGCTGGTTGTCAGGGTTGTATTTACAATACTTTGGTTGTTGCGTATTTGCAGACCCTAACTCCCTCTTGTTATAGTGCTTAAATTTCTCCTCTATTTTAACATCATATAGATAAGTAGCACCCAATGATGAGATGTCCAGAAAATCCATTTCATTTTGGATGTATCTGTGTAGAGCCCCACAGTATTTTAGAACCAAATTTCGCTTAGATTATTTGATACACAGCTTGGTGCACAAGTTATGGAAGGTATTGGTGAACTCCGACACTAATTGGACCCTCTCTCGATGCAGCATGGTCCATATCATGTATTTGCCTTCATAGTTTCCAACAAGGTAATATTTTTCCTTGACCACATCCACAAAAAAATCCCAAGTGGGCTCAACCCCATATATGCTAGAATCCTCTATGGAAAATTTATCCCAGTAAGTTTCCCACCAATGTTTGACAAGGGGGAGATCTTTAAGGAATGTGAAGGTGATATGTTCCCCATCGAAAAAATTATGAACAAAGAAATAACCTTCTAGTAGATTTAACCATTTTTCTAGGGAATTCACATCTATCTGACCTTCAAATAAAAGAATATCAAAATTAACATGTACCTTGAAAGGAAAGATTTTTCCAAAGTTGTGTATTGATGAAGACTCTATTTCTTCTATCGGCAGACATTGAAGGATATGGGAAAAATTATCCATCATTTTGTCCCTCTGTCGCATGAGAGCTTCCTCAAGCAACAGATTGATACAATATTTTTCTCCATCATTTTTCTTTACTTCCACTATGGAGGGTTTCTTGGGTGTGCGAGAACAATTTTCCTTGAAAGATACAAGCTCGATACCCAACTTTCTATACTCATACCTCATCGGGGACATGCACTGGAAAATGATCAAGAGCAGCCTACTCTGATACCACTGATCCAGATTATTTTCGGCATGAAATGAGAGTAGAGATATAAGAAAGAAATATACATATATATTGCAAGAGATCCAATAATATAACATTTTTTGGGGGGATATATAACAAGAGGCACTAATACATAGTAATACACAATTTCTATTAATGAGCGAAATGTACAAAATTGTAGAAATATAGAGTGAAAGACTCACTAGAATGGTGGCAACTTATCTCTGATAATAGATGTGAAGTCTACTCACATTCACAATATGATGATTACAATGACGCTCTAAAGTAATTTTTAACAAAAATAAAAATCCAAAACCCTAACCCTGTAAGATGAAAATCCAACAGTTTTGTGGACCCCATTTTGGGTAGTTTGGTGTATCAACTTCCCTAGGGTGTAACTTTGGTATACGATCTCCATTTGGGGTGCATGATATCTTGTTGAAAATATATATTAAAGGAGATTCATTTTACGGGTTCATTCAAATCCTTTGGCTATTATTTAGGTGCTTTATCCTGAAAAAAATTCATTTATACCCTCAAAATGGCCTCAAAAGTTTAGGAACCGAAAAACTGCTAAAAATAGTAAATTGCCAGAAGATTGTTTTATGCCAGTTGGAATAGGTAGGTGGCCACCAATATCCACCTGGATCAGATTGATAACGTCACAATTCTTGAAGATATGCTTATATATTTCTGACCTGAAATTGTTTTATTTAAAGCCTCGAAATAGCTACAGAATGTTTGAGACCCAAAATCTCCAAATTGGGACCTACCACTAAAATGCACCCTTTCAAGCCAATTCCTCAAAAAAATTCACCTAGAAAGTACCAATACATATTTAAAATTATATAATGATCCAATTTGGATTACCACTTTAATTTGATGAAAAAATTATCTTTTCATCGGAAAATTCAATTAAGTTTTGATGTCCCTAAACTACTTGTGCATCAACAAAGTCATGTGTCATTTGTTTTTTGATGCCTCAAAATGTATTTTGTTTTTTGATGCCTCAAAACGACTTTTTTTTTTGTAAGTGTCCCTTAGTTTTTTACCCCTTGAATTGTATTTCTCATGAGAGTTCTAATTTCACTTTTATTGGCACCTAAAAATTACTTTGCATCGGTTCTTGCAACATCAAGTTGCTTCAACACTTCTAAGCCACTTTCACATCGGAAAACAAATCAACTTTTCCTATTGTAATGATGTTACTAATGTGGCATGGCACGTGACTATTGGCATGGATATGGTGTTATCATCCCTAATGTGGCCATGCCACATCCCTTGCTACATGTATGTCCCTTCACCCTCCACAACTTTACATTTTCCTCTTTTCCTTTATTATTTTTATTTTATGTTATTCCTTCAAGCCCTACCTATACCCAGTTTTCCACCTGGAACAATCCAATTCGTCAATTGTATAAGGTTTCACACTCTAGCATGACACATCCACCTAACATGTGATCATTTCCTAATGTGATAAGAAAGACTCCCACATTGAACATACCCCCTATTGGCATGAATCTTCTTATTCATTGATCATAGATAAAAAAAACTAACAATGATTACAAGTTGATGAACCATGTGGGGGTAATTTCCCCCATTAATTATGTAATTTATTACCATGGTATTTTTGGTGATGGAGATGTATCTTCCTCCCATTTGTTATGGGTGTAATTTTATCATTCCAAAACTTCTTCCTCTTGGGATCGTAACCATGTGTTATAGCATGGCCACCCACATAACTTGTGGGCCCTGCCACCTTTACACCGTGACACCAAAATTTTCCACTATGGAACCTCTCAATCAATGAAACTATTATGGGTCCACATCATCCACAATGCCATCGGAATAGAAAGTTTCCCAAAATTAAAAAATTCCATAGTTCAAATTTTCCAAGAATTTATTATTCATAGGGATGCCATGAAACTCTTAGGCTTGACTTCCTTGGAAAATTTAATTATGGTACATTCAAATTTGGCATCCATGTGTAGATTATCCATTGATTTTGTTTCTAATTTGGGTTTTTTTCCCAAATTTCATCACTTTCCCAAATTTTGTGTCCAGGGTCAACATATGCCATAACAATTTATCAAATTCATGTTGGTCTCTAGCCCATGTATCCTTAATTTTATAAGAATGTCTCCCATACCAATTTGTAGCATACAAAACCAACCATGTTCATTCTAGGATGTTGGGGAACTTGGAAATTTCCTTCAAACTTCCACCAATGTCACCAATTCAACACAACCTTGATATTGTTTATTCTCGATCTTGTTAAATTGTGAAATATTCATGCATAATAACAACAATATCGTGCAAAACTCATGAATATGCATAGAATTATAAATTAAAATTGTTCATCAATCACATCATAAATTTAACAAACATGATACATAGCTTAAAAAACATAAAAATAAGAATAATGTAGAAAACATATATTTTGTTAAGAGTTACACAACTAGTTGTAGATGTGGAATGTTCCTCCCATCCATAGGAATTGTTATATCAATACTTTATACAAAATTCTAGCCTTGTTATGGGGATATGATTACATAAGTAAAACCAAGATTCTATTGTTAGATTCTGTCCACTTGATCAACCCGATTACCCATTAAATTCATAGTGACATGACTACTATAGCAGTTTCAGCCACACATCTCTCTTCCCTGGTATGAAAAATGAAAGAATGGGATTCCCTTATCTATCATGTAGTCCCTCGGGAAATCCTCATCACTTCCAGGACTCTATCATAAAATGTCTAGGATTCTCTCAGCTACGGGCTCCAAGAATTCCAACTATAATTGGAGTCTTTAATTATATCATTCCCTCATCCTAATTGACAATTTTCCTTTTAATTTATCACATATGAAAAACTTGAACCTTTTTTACAAGAATAAATAATAGATGACTCAACATGATTCTCACCTCATCTTTTTCAAGTGATGTTAAAGAATGGATGACTCCCAAAACTAGGTAATAAGTATTCATAACCCCAACTAGCGATTTGTTACTTTAAGAATTTTCCCCAACTAGCTAGTTGTCCCTCTAAGAATTTTTTCCAGCTACCTTTTCACACATTGAAAGGTTCATATTCCTTTAGCATAAGCCAAGGGAAAGAAACTCTAATTAAAATAAAATAACACATTTTCAATCTTTGGCCCCTTTGAGCCCCCATTAATCCCTCTCTCATTTCTCTCTATTTGAATCACATTGCCCCATTGTTTTCATCCTCCTCATCTACACTTGTTTATGTATTGTTATTAATAATATTTGATGTAGAAATTTAGATTTCCTATCCCTCAACCATCTTGTTCGACTCTTAGCCTTGATCATATATACATTTACATTATCCTTTTTGGGATCATAACTTGGGTGTTACATACCTAATCTTGGGGTAGAATGAAAAAATTCCAATTATGTCCATATTTGGTGCTTACTATATTCCTTGTGATCAAACACTCCAAAAAAACAAGTTTTTTTTATGTTA
>ML829517.1:109956-130497 GCA_009831015.1 Picea engelmannii | reverse complement strand
AATGATAATGGAAGCAGTGAAGACCATGATCCATGATCAAGATTTTCCAATGTGCTTATGGGCAGAAGCAACAAAAACAAAAGTATATGTACAAAACTGATTGTCTCATATTGCACTTGGGTTCAAGACCCTGGAAGAGATGTTCTCCTGAAAGAAGCCAGAAGTAAGCCATCTCAAAATATTTGGCTGCCCAGTATTTGTACAGAGAAGAGAAACAATCTGGACCCTTCAGTAAAGAAAGAGAATGTTTGTTGGATAATGTGAGGTCTCCAAAACCTTCAGAGTTTATATACCAGGTCACCATCATATTGAGATCAACAGGGATGTGACTTTTGATGAATATGCAACACTTAAGAAATCAAGAAGATTCCAACTTGAAGAAGTATATGAAGAGGAACCTGTAACTCCCAGAGTAGCAGAATCAGTGAGGGAAGTCATAGCTTCCCCTAATGAGGAAATTCTAGAAGATCATGACATAGTAGAATTTCAACAACCTCCTCATATGACGATCTCCCATAAGAGAAAGCCTGCTTAGGCTAGAGAGCTTATTATGGAGAGAAGTATGGTGTCCCCGAAGGAACCACAAGACAAGTGAAGAGACCTAAGCCATTCTCTAGTTATATGGCTTTGATGTGTGATCTCTTAGAGAAGGAGCCTACCTGCTTTGAAGAAGCCATTCAGAAGAAAGAATGGGAAGATTCCATGACAACATAATACCAATCCATAATTAAGAATGATGTATGAGAAATAGTTCCCAGACCGAAGAGCAAGGATGTGGTATCTTCCAAATGGTTTTTCAAAATAAAATATGTTGTGGATGGAAGTATTGAGAAGTATAAAGCAAGGTTTTTCGCTCATGGATTTTCTCAAAAGGAAGGCATTGACTATGAAGATACATTTTCTCTTGTAGCCAGATACACTTCAATTAGAACCATCATAGCCCTTGCAGCTAAGATGGACATAAAGACAACTTTCCTAAATGGTGTCATTGAAGAAGAAGTATATATAGAACAACCTCAAGGATTTGAAGTTGAAGACAAGAATACTAATGTCTGCAAGTTGAAAAAGGCTATGTACGGATTAAAGCAAGCTCCTAGAGCTTGGTATGGAAGGATAGACAATTTTCTGACGATCTTGGGCTTTACCAACAGTAAATTTGATTCTAACCTCTACTTCAAGGTTATGAACGATGAGCCAGTTATATTGTTGTTGTATGTGGATGACTTATTCTTAACTGGAGAAGAAAATCTCATCACCGAATGTAAGAAGAAGCTCGCTGCAGAATTTGAGATGAAAGACCTTGGCCTAATGCATTATTTCTTAGGTCTTGAGGTATGGCAGAGGCCAGAGAGGATCTTCCTTAACCAAGGAAAGTATGCAGTTGAAATCCTGAAGAGATTTGATATGTTGGAGTGCAAGTCTAGGAATACACCCATGGAAACAAAGCTAAAGCTTCTGGTCAACACTTCGTCAGAATTGATTGATGTCATGTTGTATAGATAGATCATTGGATTGCTAATGTATCTGATGAACAACAGACCAGATATTTGTTTTGTCGTGAACACTTTGAGTCAGTTTCTAGTAGAACCCAGACATGTTCACCTAGTTGTTGCAAAACATGTGATGAGGTACCTTAAGGGTACATTAGATTATGGTCTCAGTTATGATGGAGATCACGATTTCACACTGAGTGGGTACACTGATTCAGATTGGGCTGGAAGTGTCTCTGACAGAAAGAACACTTCAGGATGTTGTTTCAGTTTGGGGTCAGCCATGATCTCATGGCAGAGTAGGAAGCAATCAAGCATTTCTTTCAGCACAGCGGAAGCAGAATGCATTGTTGCATGTTTTGCCAGCTGTGAAGCCATATAGATTTGAAAGTTGTTGATAGGTCTATTCGACCTAGAGATGAAAGCAATCATGATCCTATGTGATAACCAGATTTGCATAAAGATGACAGAGAATCATGTATTTCATGACAAGTCAAAACACATAGAGATCTGATCTCACTACATCCGTGACATGGTGCAGAGAGGAGCCATAAAGCTCCAATATGTTAGCACAGAGGAACAGGTTGCTGATATGTTGACCAAGCCTCTATCTCATGTAAAGTTTGACCACTTTCGAGATAATCTTGGTATATTCCGAAAGGACCTCCCTCAAAAGGGGAAGTAGTGTTGTGTTTCCAGCCTAGTGCTGTGATTCCAGCTTCATGTTGATGATATTCCAGCTTAATTGTTGTGTTGATGTTCCAACTTAATTGTTGTGTTGATGTTACAACTTAATTCATGTGTTGATGTTCCAACTTAATTGTTGTGTTGATGTTCTAGCTTAATTGTTGTGTTGATGTTCCAGCTTAATTGTTGTGATGATGTGCCAGCTTAATTGTTGTGATGATGTGCCAGCTTAATTTTTGTGATGATGTGCTAGCTTAATTGTCATGATGATGTGCCAGCCTTGTGCTGTGATGATGTACCAGCCTCGTGCTATGATGATGTGACCAACCTCGTGCTGTGATGATGATGTATTAGTTTTTATACTAATCCATGTTGATGATGATGATGATACCATTCCAACTATATGTTGAGAATGATGATATTGATGATGAGAAAAACTTCCGATGATTTATAGATAGGCCAGTCAGTGTTTCAATATGTTGTTGATGATGTTGTCCTCTCTCTCGCCTGATGTTGTTGTAGAATACCCTTCTTGTTAAGGGGAGTGTTGAAATATTGTAACTGCAAAGAGTATTCTATTCATTATTGATGTATTATTCATTAGATCAATCCCCTTTTGCGGATTGGTCAAACCCTAATTGTAATAGGCTAAATGAGAAGTCCACCCCATAATATATTAAAGTGGTCATAACCACCCAGATTGAGAAGTCGGCCTTGCCAGTGAAAAGACACCTCACTCCAACGTCTGCCAAATTGTATAAATAAAGAGGCTAGCACCTCATTTGGACACACACTCACTTGTTCATCAAAGTGCAAGTTCGGAGATGCAGTTGGAGAAGAAGGAAGAGAGAGAGAGGCACATTCTTGGGAGAGGAATTTCTGTATTTGTTTGAGTTATCTCTTGGCATTGTATTGGCTATCTATATTAAGGAAGTTTTTTTTGGGTTTTCTCCCCCATGAGGGTTTCCCAGGATAAATGATGTGTCTCTTGTGATTTTGTATTTCTCAGTGATCCTATCTATGCTATGGTTATCTAGTGAAATGAGAAGAAACCTAATAATAGCTTAAACCTTAACAAAGCAAGAGTTCCCTAGGATGGTGCACCCCCCATAAATGCTACCAAGACCACTGAAATGGAGCTAGATGCCAATTGGAAGCTCTGAACAAGAAACCCCTGCACAGTACTTTGATATTGAAGTGTAGTCTCCCTCTGAAACATACCTCACTGCAATATGAGCTCTCTAAGTCCTCCCCATTGATGATGCGCCCTCCTCACCAAGTGCACCCTCCTCAGAACTGGAAGCTCCTCAATAAATAAATGAGTCCCTAAGTCTGCTGGCTATCTACATGGAAGGGAGCACCCAAGCTAGCCTCACCCAATGCCTAAAACCTCATCATCATGCTCTCTCTCAAACTCTCCAAGTGAACAAATGAAGGAATGGGCTCTCCATCCTCCTTTGTGCCCCTCTTGAACCTCCATAAGGAAACCTAAATGATCAATGGCTAAGATCGTCCCATCTCAAGTCTAATCCAAGGTTGAGATCTCTCCAAAAGAATCTCACTCAAAAACCCACTTTGGGTTAGGTTCCATAAGTTCGCTTATGTCTCATGATTCACCCATGAAGTGAATTAATAGTCATTTTAGGCATAAATGACCAAATTTCACTTTTGACTTAAATCTCCAAAGTACTTCACATAGTACTTCCCACATGTGTGTAGGATCTCACAAACACATGGGGAACACCTCCCAAGGTACATAATATCAACACTCCCTCTTACCAAGGAAGGTGTTTCTCACCAAGCCCATCTTGTCTCTAAAGTAGACATGTTTTCCCCTTGGTAGGGCCTTGGTGAGGATGTCTGCAATCTGCTCGTAAGTCGATATATATTGTAACTGCACTGGCCCTCTCTAAACCCAATCACAGATGAAGTGATACCTAATCTCAATGTGCTTCGACTGATCATGGAAAAATGGATTCTCAGAGTGTTTGATACAACTCTGATTATCATAGTGTATGACGGTCGGTGGCATCTCCTGACCAAATAATCCTACCAGCATCGTAAGACGCCAAATGGCCTCGCAACTGACCTGACTGGCTTCCATGTACTCTGCCTCAGCCGAACTCAAAGCAAATGACTTATGCTTCCGACTGAACAAGGAAACAAGTCCTGACCCCAAACCAAAGTAGCACCCTGAGGTACTTTTCATGTCAGTAGCACATACTTCCCTGTCTGAGTCAGTGTAGCCAACCAAACTGACCCCATCACCTCTGATATAGTCAAGGTCAAAATCAATTGTCCCAACAATGTACCTCAACACATGTTTTTCCCCATTCATGTGAACACTCCTCGACTCTACCATATGCTAGCTGAGAGTGTTCATGAAAAAACATATATCTGGTATGGTGTTAACCAGATACATGAATGAATCGATCAACTGCCTGTAAATTGTAGCATCTACCAATTGAGAATCTGAAGCAGTAAGCTTATTCTAGTTGGTAATCATGGGTGTCAACATAGTTCTGTAGTCCTCCATCTGAAATCTTCTCAGAATATCTGCAACGTACTTCCCCTGTGCGAGAAATACGTGTGCCTCCTCCTGCCATCCCTCCATACCCAGAAAATAGTGCGTCAACCCAATATCACTCATCTCAAACTCTAATGCAAGTCCCAACTTGCACTCATCTATGAGATCCTTGGCTCCTGTGATGAACAAGTCATCCACATATAGAATGAGAATGAACGTGTCCTCACCTCTAATGATGTAATAGAGGTTAGGATCAACATCTCTCTTCTCGAAGCCCATCTAAAGCAAGTATGTGTTAATACGTGAATACCAAGCTCAGGGAGCTTGCTTCAGACCATAAAGTTCATTTCTCAAAAGACACACGTGAGTCTCCCTCTCACTCACCTCAAACCCCTGTGGTTGTTCAATGTGCACTCCTCATCTATAAATCCATTTAGAAATACAGTCTTCACATCCATTTGATGAATGCTCCAACCCATCTTTGTCGCTATGGCAATAATTCTCCTGATCGAGGTGTATCTCGCAACTGGTGCGAATGTCATCATAATCGACTCCCTCTATCTGAGAGAAGCCTCACACCAAAAAATGGGCCTTGTGTTTCTCTATGTTGCCATCTGCAACATACTTGGTTTTGTACAACCACCTGGAAGTCACAACTGACTTCCCCATTGACCTCAAAACCACCTCCAAAACATCATTGCGCACAATGGAGTCATACTCCTCTACAATGGCCTCTCACTAGACCTGTTGGTCCACTGCCTGCGCAAATGTTTGTGGCTCAGTATATGTGATACTCGTCACTAGTGCCATATATGCTCCAAATCTGTCTGGAGGTCTACTCTCTATGAACTGGCTCTTGGGATCACCTACGTTCTCCTTGGCCTCCTTCAAGGTCTCTTGAAACCATCTAGGTATTGTTATCGCACAGTTTGTAGTTAAGGTAAAAGACGAATTAAAGAAAGGCAAACTGGCGCAACTGAGACTATCCTACCACTGTCACCTCAATAGGATAACTCTTTCTGTTTAGGGTGGTAGGCCTAGGGGAGACGTCCCCGGTGACCTGGGGTTTTGAGAAGGCAAAGGATTGAAAGGATAAGTATAATATTCCCCCTCACAAGTCACCACCGATCAAAAATTCCTGGCTAATCAGCCAATAAAGATAAGTAATAACCCCAAAAGTGTACATGTCCGAGACAAAGCAACAAAGAAACTATACATGTGCAAGATCACTTGCGGGTTCGTACTTCAATAAAGACTTTCGGATAATAAGCAATTGACCAATGATATTGATGAAGTAAACAAATGTTTATACAATAGCAATGATTACACAATATCACTTCACAATAAATTCTAATGAAGCTTCACAATAAGCAATGGCAATTTATCATCAATGTATCAATACTAGAAGCAATGCTTTAGCTAATCATTCAATTGCTTTAAAGGGACAATAAATGTTGCATAAAGATGTTTATAGCATAAAAATATGACATCAACAATAGGGTTAGAAATTGTTAATATAAGCTAGGGTTAGAAGGATTAGTAGTTGTTCAATGTATTGGAAGTGTGTATGATCAAGGTACTCAACACAAGAAGTCTTAGATCAGTGCGTTATTAGGGAAAATGGAGTCAAATGTAGCTGCAAATGTTGAAGGGCTGAAATGATAGTGATGGGGCTAAAGACAAGAGGGTTAAATGTTGAAGTGTTGCTAAGGAAAGGGCTCAACAATAAAACCCTAGGGGATAAAGGCTCACTAAGGTGTAGAAACCCTAGGCCTTAGTGCTTTCTCCTCCTTCTTTAGCTCATTAACAAGATAAAAATGACTAGCTTGAGTGATAAATGCTATGGCCAAGGACAAGAGAGTTTAATGGCACCATTTTTGAGGAACACTGAGTCAATTCTCCTCAAGACGACACTTTTCAGTAAGTCTTGCCTCAAGAGTCTTTATCTTACAAACTTACCTGGCGACTCCACTAAGGGTGATTCCCTTATTTTCTTTTATAATTTCAAGAAAATTATCTAGCGACTCCACTGATGACGAAGCCAACTATGACTTCTCAATGGGATCCGGGAAACTACAAGCCTTTAGACATGAGTAAGATCCCAGGATACCCTCAACAAATTCCCCTTGAATACAAAAATTTGCTCCCTATCTTCATTAGTGGTGATAGGGAGAGAGTCGATTATCACATGAGAAACTTCTGGGATTTCTTTCTATCCCACCCTATCGCTGGTGATGCCGAAGACTTGGTCATGAAACTTTTCTCTGCTAGTCTTTATTGCAACGCTAGAGAGTGGTATGCCAACCTCCCCGATGCCAGCATCACAACTATGGAGCAATTTGAAGAAACCTTTCTTGGGAGATGGGGTATTCCATTAGAAAACATACCAGTACTACTAGAAAAACTCGAGCATATAAAGCAAGTTGAGGATGAAACTGTCAGAGACTTCCAGGATAGGTTTGAGAACATGTTATATCAAATTCCTGAAGTCCATCATCCTGAAGAGAAGTACCTTGTCCATCTCTATACCCATGCACTTTTGGCGCATCTGGGTTTTCCCCTTAGTAAGAGGGCCCCAAGGATGCTCAATGAAGCTCACAACATGGCTGCAAGAATCGATCAAAACATCTCCTTATCCGAGATAAGATACCTCTTTACCTCAGGTACTCTTAGCATGGAAAGTTTGGTTGCCCTTGAGAACTTTATTGTTGATTTCAAAGAAGAAGGGGAACAAACCATAGTTATCAACCAACAGAATGAATACATGGTTGAGGAGCTAGAACCTAATCAAAATGATGAAGTATCAACCTGTGCTCCTCCCTCTGATGAAGCCATCCACGAGCCTTTTCCCCCTGCACAACAAGAAGACGATAAGGTTAGTTGTTTTCCTTTTCAGGATTTCAATGACACCTTGTTCTATGATTTGGGGAAAGAGGAGGAGATGGATGAGCCCTTTGGTATTTTGAATCCTTCATGTTATGATACAGATACTAACGTAGTTAATATTGATGAGTTCATACATGTCGTTAGACGTAAATGGGATGTAGTTGGTTATGACATTGACCCCATTTACGACATTGAGAATAATTTCCAAGTGTTGCCTTCACAATTATCACAACAGGTTACTCTCTATTTTGGCCAGTGGAAACAAGGAAATGACATGATTACCGATGCTTTCCAAACACCCAAGGTTGACCTAGTCCCGTATCTTCCTAATGATTTTCAGTCATACCTTGAGGACTTTGATGAGTACTCCTATGAACACCTGGATCATTTCCATGAAGATGTTTTTCAACCACCATTGTGCTTAGGTATCGATAGGAGTAAGAACATTGTTTGCCTGAGGAAGGATTCTTGTGAAAGCTTTCTCCAGCCACCTCCGATTACGTTACCTTGATGTGTCATTAAGGGTTGGGTTGGGAAATATGTCTTCTGTATTGAGTTTCCTCTAGGGAAAATCCTAGAGTTCAAGGGTAGGTTGAAAACTCCAAGAAAAGGTTTTTCGTCTAAACCTTTCAACCTTCCCTTAACCGTTTGTCAGTCCTCTTCTAGATCCATGTCAATCCCCCCCAGGTTTCAGGTTGTGAGGATGTCTTAGGTAGCCAGCCTTCAGACCTTTTGAGTCAGTTTTCTGAACCTTTGACTTTTCACAATCCCTTCTTGAGGTGGATTGAGCGCTTTCCGTAGAGAGTGACGTGGCATGATTTTATCCCTCCCACCCACCTCCATGAGTTAGACTTTATTATTTCCGACGATACGATATATTCTCTAACCCATGTTATTTTTGTGCTTGACTTATCACTGTTTTGGTTTATGATGAAGCACAAAGGCAGGTATTGTGGGACATTGCTGGATTGGTTTCACTGGTCGTTTGACTACATCTAACATCCAACCAACAAATAAGTACAAGTAAGTAGGAATTTGTATTCATTGTATTATACCATTGCATTTCATGCTAGAGTAGTTTGATTTCACATTTGTACATATGATTGCTTTCAGTTATATATATATATATATATATATATATATATATATATATATATGAGCTGGGGGTGATATCACCACCCCAAATGATTACTGATAGTTGCTATTGAGATCGAGCAAGTTACAGGTTATGCCATAGATGTTGAGGTTCTCATGCGTTCTACGGTGAGCACATGTCTCCGAGTTGGAGCCATATGTTATCCCCCACTTTTAGGGATAACTAAGGAGATTATGTCTCAAGGCCCACAGGTCCTAGACATAGAGTACCAAGAGCCAGATCGACTTGAGCACGGCCCTGGAGGGCCCATATTTTATTCCTTTTAGCGCCTCCACATTGTCAGCATCAACAACATCCATCACCTTCCATTTGGTCCTGTGGCAGAGATGGTTCTTGCTCCATGACGTAATGAGTCCCGGTATCATGGTTTGTGTCACTCTGATCCTCAAAACCTTTGAATATGTGCATTTAATTCCTTTTTTTTTCTAACAAATGCTTGGATCTTATACTTATCCACTTGACCATGTCTGGGGGGAATGACAGGATGCCCTAGTAAGCCTGTGCCCATAGGTTTTGAGTTTCCACTAGGGGGATTCATGAAAAGCCATCGTGTTCTCATGTCATGCTTATCACTTTCCATCTTATCTCCCGCTCATCCATCCCATTACATTTGTCTAGGCATTGGGTTGGCCAATCATTTAAGGGTTGCACCTTGCCTTGTGGGAAGAAGGGGCTAAAGGGACAGAAGGTAAAAGCAAGCTGGAAAAAGATAAAATCCTAAAAGAAATAAAACCTCGAGATGATTTGCCTAGGGATCCTCGAGAAAGCAGTAAAAGGCTTCTCAGCGAGAAACAAGAGGGACCCATAAAATAATAAAACAATACCTAGTCGGAGGATAGGGGGTCTCATCACGAGCCAACCTATTAGGTCCATGGGAACCTAGTGGTATGACACTACTAGCAGCTGGTTACCACGCCATGGTAGTGGCTCTTGGTTGCATGGCCAAGAGAAAGGGGGTCTCATCACAAACCAAACTTCTCATTTCCATGAAAGTGCTTGTGGGTAACATTATCACCACTGGTCACCATGCCAGGTCAGTGTCCCATGATTATCTTCTTGAAGAAAAAACAATAAAGAATAAAGAATAAAAGGCATGAATGGGCTTGGAAACATTTGCATCCAGGACAGGTGCATATCGCCTTCTACAAAGGCACCCACATGTAAGCCCTGCATTTCCCTTCTTTCACTGGACCCCTTGTCAGGACATCCCTTATCCACCTCACCCATTTACATGACTTGGATTTAATCTCTTCCAGAAACATCCCTTTTCCAATGGACACTAGCCCAATAGGACGCCCTGTCGCTTCCCCCAAACTTGCGTTGCAGATTTGTATAATGTCTTTGAGCACTTGACTTGGGTAAAAGGGGTTTTATGCACATGTTCAATAATATTGATGATGAGATGTGATTGAAATTGCTATGATTCCTATGACTTATGAGCCCATGGAGGGCATATCTGTTGATGTGCAGGATCATTCCCGATGGACAGGTACCACATTGGACAGGTACACATGGGGAGATGATCAATTCAGACCTCCATGGGGCTGAAGAGACCACCCAATGGATGTCGAGACCCCAGCGGGGGGAAGAGATAGGACATAGGGGTTTGCATTGGAGAAGAGGAGGACATTCCATAAAGGCACCCTATCAGAGCCTCACCTAGGGGGGTTATACCCTTTTCATTAGAACGTTGGCCTTGGAAGGCCCAGGATGTCACCCATGAGGCTCATGATGTCATCCAACTTTATGGACGTTTTTGGAGACAGTCATGGCAGTTTGGAACGTGTGGCAGGTTGGAGAAGCCCAAGGAGGGATAATGTTTTGCTCCAAGAGGCTACATTTTCCCTAGAAAGGGATAACATCACCATAGAAAGGGGATGATGTCTCAATTTTGCTTGATTAGGGTTTCATTTTTACATTTCAATGTAAAACAATATTATTTTGGTATTTTGGCCTTGTCGACCTTTTAATGACCTAAATTTTAATAAAGGTCATTGTTATTGTATAAATAAGAGATCAAAACTCTCTTATTTTGATCATCTTTCACTCACACATTAGTGAGGTCTAAAATTTGCACCCTATTCTAGGGTTTTGGCTGAAATTTTGAGGTGCACTTGTTGAAGGAAGACTTTTCTTGGTATTTTTGGCTTTTCTCTTGGTGGACGCTTTACAACTAGGGTTTTTCTACATGATTTCTTGGTTTATGTAAGTGAATTTCTACAACACTTCTTAATTGAATGGTTATAGTATTGTTTACTTGCATTTTTTATTATAATTTGCTCAATCAAACCCTAGGTGACAAGCACATGCTAAGGTCCTTGTCTCATGTCCCTACTAGGATTAAGAGCCATTGATTTGTTGAAGTGAGATAGAGCCTTGCCATAGAAACACTCTATCCATATTCTTCTAGCCTAGGCGATTTTCATCTTGTATTTGAGCCAAGGAAGGAGAAAACACACTAAGGCCTAGGGTTTCTACACCTTAGTGAGTCGTTTTCCCTAGGGTTTTATTGATGAAGCCTTGCCATAGCAACACTTCAACATTAAACCCTCTTGTCCTTAGCCATTTCATCTATTCCTCAAGCTAGCCATTTTTACCTTGCCATTGAGCTAATGAAGGAGGATAAAGAACTGAGGCCTAGGGTTTCTACACCTTAGTGAGCCTTTCTCCCCTAGGGTTTCATTGTTGAGGCCTTGCTTTAGCAACACCTCAACATTTAACCCTCTTGTCTTTGGCCAATCATTATCATTTCGGCCCTTCAACATTTGTATCCCTTTTTTGACTCCATTTGCCCTAGTAACGCACTGATCTAAGACCTCTTGTATTGAGTACCTTGATCACAAACAACTTATAAACATTCTTGAACAACGATTAACTACTTCTAACCCTAGCCTAGACTAATCTTACTAACCCTACTGTTGTCGTCACCTTTTATGCTATAAACACCTCTATGCAGCATTCGTTTTACCTTTAAATTAATTGAATGATTGGTTAAGGCGTTGTTCCTAAAGTGTTGATATTGTTACATTGATTTCCATCCATCATTCAAGTTTCTTTAGCATTTATTGTGAAGTGATATTGTGTAATCATTTTCCATTGTATAAACATTGATTTACTTCATCAATATTATTGCTCAATTGCTTATTATCAAAAAGTCATTGATTATATGAAGTACTAACCAGTAAGTGAGCTTGCACATGTATAGTTTCTTTGTTGCTTTGTCTCAGGCAGGTACACTTCTTGGTTATTATTTCCGGTTATATTTTATCTTTATTGGCTATTAAGCTAGACTTTCTGATCGATGAGGAGGAATAATATTACTTAGCCATAAGCCTTTGCCTTCTCAAAACCCCAAGTCACCAGGGACATCTCCCCTCGGCGTTACCTCCCTAAACAAAAAGAGTTATCCCATTGAGGTGGCAGTGGTGGGATAGTCTTAGTTACGACAATTTGCCCTTCTTCATCCGTATTTTACCTTAACTACAAACTGTGCGATAACAGGTCTCTTCTTCCCTGAAGTGGTCAATGAAGAAGTAAGGTCTCTCTACCCAAGAGTGTCTACCTCAAGACTAGTCTCAACACTTTGAGAACCTGAAGCCTCTGCTCCCTCTGACTAAAGATCCTCTGACTGTGACCCTGAAGATGTGCATCGTGACCATGTCACCCTTGATATTAACGTACCATAAACTTGAGGTTGTGCTCCCTTTGAGACATCAATCGATGCCTCTGCATCATCCTCAACATTGAATCTTGACTCAAGAGATCTCTGAAAATCCCTATCCTCCTCAAATCTGACATCTTTGCTCACCACCACTCTCCTAAGTGATGGAATGTAGATATGATAGGATTTGGACACCTCTGACTATCCAACTAGAATCCCCTACTAGGTTGTGGGGTCTAGCTTTGTCCTCCTCTCCAAGGGGACATGAGAAAAGGTCAAGCACCCAAAGATCCTGATGTGCTCAACATCGAACCTCCTACTAGTGAAGGCCTGCTCAGGAGTCATCTTCCCCAATATCCCGTGGGAGCTTCTGTTCTGCAGGTAAACTGCAATAGCACTCACCTCTGCCCAAAGTTACAAAGGCAAACTCTGATCATGCAACATGGATCTCGTTGCACCTGTAATAGCCCAATTCTTCCTCTCGGCAACCCCGTTCTACTGGGGGTTGTATGGTACGATCATCTGTCTTCTAATGTTGTGTTGGGAACAAAAGTCTACAAATTGTCTGGAGGAATACTCACTCTCGTTATCCGACCACAATACTTTTTTCCTCTTTCTAGATTGGTTCTCCACAAGAGCTCTGAACTCTTAGAACCGTTTGAATACCTCACTCTTGGTCTTCAAGAAATAGATCCAAGTCTTCCTTGAGTAGTCATCAATGAATGTGAGATATTACTCACAACCACTCAAGGACTTCCGAGTCATGGGCCTTGACACATCCATGTGTACTAAATCCAGTGTCCCAACGGACCTAGTGTCATTGTTGGGGAACGAGGCCTTGGTAAACTTACCAAGCGCATGCTCTCTGCAAATATCCTGATGCTCTGTATTGATTTGTGGCACTTTGGTCACAACCTCTCTCAGTCCTCCAAGAGATCCATGATGTAGATGGGCCATCCTACGATGCCATAACTCACATGTATGTTTGTTGCTGTCACTGCTCACTGCCAATGCATGAAGAGGTTGAAAAAGAAATCTGAACAGTTTCCCATCCCTCACTCTAATCAATTGTCCTGAGGCAAGTGAGGACCCCTTAGGGTAAATGAGTTCCTCGGTCCCCCTAAAGTTCATCTCAAGACCTCTATCCTGGAGTGTAGAAACTAACATCAAATTCTTCTTCATCCCAGGGACATAGAGAACGTCCCTGAATGATATAGGTGGCATGCCATATCTCCGAAAGGTAACAATGCCAATCCAAAAAACTCTAACCAAGGAGTCATCTCCAAGAGAAATCTCCATCCTGACCTCTGTGTCTCTGAGATCAGTCAAATTCTCTTTGACTCCAGTCATATGACTCGCAGCCCCGCTATGAATATACCAGATAATAGGTGCCGTCTCAATTGAATTGCAACATATGAGGAAAGCACACTCTCTCTCGAATTGAGTCTAAAACTCTGCCTCCTCTGTTGTAGCTGCGGTACCACCTCTCTTCTTCTTCCTATTGGGACACTATCCAACATAGTGCCCCAACTTCTTACAAACAAAGCACTTCACTTTGCTCATATCTCTCTTCTGACCACTGCTTCTCTCTCCTCCACCTCCCTATGGTGGGGCCCCAAACTTGGGACCCTTCCAACCTCCACAATCGACCTTCTTCTTTCCCTTTGTCTAAAGAGAAAGATCCTCATCACCCTGACCTGACTATTGTTTTCCAGAGGCCTGTGCTACAAGTCTAGTCTCCTCCTGGATGAAGTCATGTCACATCCTCTCCCATGTAGGCATAACCTCCTTGGAAACAATGCCATGAAAGAATGGACCCTATGGTTTGGTAAAGTTGTTTAAGGCTCTCCTCACCATAGAGTTGGTGTCCACCACCTCTCCAACGACTCCAATATCGTCTCTGATCTAGGTGTAGCGACCAAGGAATGAAGTCACCGACTCACTCTTGAGCATGCGAATGCCCCTAAGTCGATCATGAAGAACCATCGTCTAGTTTTCATTAGAGCTCTGGTAAAGCTTACATAGAGATGCCCACATCTCATATGCATAAGATTTCCTAGTCAAGTGGGGAATGATATAATCCTGCACTGCATCACATATGGTCCTCTTTGCCTTGTTGTTCCTCTTCCCGAACTATTCCAACAAGACGGGGGCAGTAACAGGAATAATAGGAACATACACCTCAACTATATCCCATAGTTCGAGGTCCTCTAAGACAAAGACTATCCTCGCCTTCCAAGGTGACCAGTTGTTATCCCCAACTAGCCTATCCTCCACACGCATCTGATATGTTGACATGACTGCCAAACTGCACTTCAACTGATGCTCAAACTGTAAAGAAACACTGCCTCACTCCTGTCAACACAGGTGTGAAAATAGGCAAGAGAATTTCGACCTCACTCCTAGCAATATTGGTGTGAAAAGAGGTCGTGTCAAATCAACCTCACTCCTACCCCGTAGGTGTGAAAAGAGACTGACAAAAACTATCCACAACTGCTCTACAATCTTGTACAAAATTCTGCCAACACACAACCACTAAACACTATCAATGGCTTTCCACAAAAACTGCCAAGAAGATGTATATAACAACCCACTCATATGTTGTCCAAACTGCTCAAAAATCAGCCACCTTAGCTCTGATACCATGGAGATTTTCCAGGTCCTATCAAGCTGCCAACTAGGTCTGTCTTTGAGCTCAAGTTGGCTCTAAGTTTCAATTGTCAATGAAGGTTTTGTTGTTGTTTTAGGACAACCAACAATTCAGGAACTTCTTGTTGATTTGTTACGGTTACATTCACAATTTTAGGTGCTCTAGCATGTAGTTTTAGTCACCAAGGGTTAGCACATGCATACTAAAATAAATGTAATACACTTAGAGATATTTACAGCTGAAAATACAGTAGTTCTACACTCTAACATACATGAAATTGAACACATGTATTTTTGGTCAACATGACCCTGGATAAAAACCCCCAAGGAAAACTAGTTTGGAATATATGTCTATATATGAGGAGAATAGATGGTGGAATACAACAAGTACACAATATAGATGAACCTGATACAATAGCAGCTTGATCCAAGCTAAAACACAAGTCCAAATGAAGCAATAGCATCGTAGGATGGTGCACCCCCAAAAAATGCTACCAAGACCACTGAAATGGATCCAGATGCCAACTGGAAGCTCTGAACAAGAAACCCCTCCAGAGTACTCTGATACTGAAGTGTAGTCTCCCTCTGAAACAAATCTCACTGCAATCTGAGATCTCTAAGTCCTCCCCACTGATGATGCGCCCTCCTGAGAACTGGAAGCTCCTCAATAAATAAACGAGGCCCTAATCCTGTTGGCTATCTCCATGGAAGGGAGCATCCAAGCTAGCCTCACCCAATGCCTGAAACCTCATCATCATTCTCTCTCTCAAACTCTCCAAGTGAACAAATGAAGGAATGAGCTCTCCATCCTCCTTTGCGCCCCTCTTGAACCTCCATAAGGAAACCTAAATAATCAATGGTTAAGATCATCCCATATCAATTCTAATCAAAGGTTGAGATCTCTCCAAAAGAATCTCACTCAAAAACCTACTTTGGCACAATTTTCGATTTCGATTTCTGTCGCTGATAATGTGGGTTTTTAGCATAGAAATAGATGTGTTTGTGGGCACAGTTTGTAATTTTAGCACTATAGTTAATGTTTTAGAAGACCATTGTTGTAAACTTAGAATTTCTCCTATGAAGCTCAATAAAGAAGACTCTCTTGGACTAGTTTTCCCACGTTGGGTTTTTCCAGGGGCATTTCCCATAAATTCAATGTGTCAAATGTGATGAATGTGTTGTTGTTCATTTATATTTCCATTGCTATATTTTTAGATTTCTTAGTCTCTTGTATTTATTCTCATAGTTACAGTAAATGCATGTGGTTGCATTGATTTATTTGTGAATAACTATAGGAGGTTGAAATCTATTATTGACTAAGTGTTTGAGCTCAATTTTCAACATGGTATCAAAGCAGGAGCTCTCAGGTTCAATAGACAAGAGATTTGGCACTTTATTTGTAGTGAGTGCAGAGGGGTTTTTCCTGGAAGAAGCAAGGGAAAGTGAATGTCTCTCGGTGAGATGCTAAGAGAAAGGGACTCTTGGTGAGATTCCAAGGTTGAGATATTTGGTGAGATGCCAAGATTATGATCTTTGGTGAGATTCCAAGATCAAGGCTTGGATCAAGGACTTTGATTCAAGGAGGTCTTAGATAGGTGGAGAAGGAATTTCATCTAGATATCATGCAGAAGGGAGAGCAGAGGAATCCTTGTTAAGTTTTAAGCTATTATTGGGTTTCTTTTCATTTCACTAGATAACCATAGCATAGATAGGATCACTGAGAAATACACAATCACAAGAAACACATTATTTATCCTAGGAAACCCTAATGGGGGAGAAAACCCAACAAAAAATTCCTTAATATAATGCCAAGAGATAACTCAAACAAATACAAAAAGTCATCTCCCAAGAATGTGCCTCTCTCTCTCTCTTCTTTCTTCTCCAACTGCAGCTCCAAACTTGCGCTCTGATGAAAAAGTGAGTGTGTGTACAAATGAGGCGCTAGCCTCTCTTATTTATACAATTTGGCAGGTGTGAACGGAAGTGTTTTTTCACTGGCGGGGACAACTTCTCATTCTGGGTGGTTATAACCACCTTTAATTAATCTTGGGGATAACTTATTATTCTGCCTATTGCAATTAGGGTTTGACCAATCCGCAAAAGGGGATTTGGTCATTTACAATACCCGACATGATCAATCCGCAAAAGGGGATTGATCTAATGAATAATACATCAATAATAAATAGAATACTCTTTGTAGTTACAATATTTCAACACTCCCCCTTAACAAGAAGGGTATTCTACAACAACATCAAGCGATAGAGAAGACAACATCATCAACAACATCTTGGAACAATGACTAGTGTATCTATAAATCATCGAAAGTTTTTTCTCATCGTCAATATCATCATTCTCAACAGATAGCTGGAATGGTATCATCATCTGCATCAACATGGATTAGTATAAAAACTAATACATCATCATCACAACACGAGGTTGGTCACATCATCACAGCACGAGGCTGGTACATCATCATAGCATGAGGCTGGCATATCATCACAGCACGAGGCTGACACATCATCACAACAATTAATCTAGCACATCATCACAAAAATTAAGTTGGCACATCATCACATCAATTAAGCTAGCACATCATCACAACAATTAAGATAACACATCATCACAACAATTAAGCTGGCACATCATCACAGGAATTAAGCTGGCACATCATCACAGCAATTAAGATGGCACATCATCACAGCAATTAAGTTGGAACATTAACATAGAAATTAAGTTGGCACATCATTCATAACCTTGAAGTAGAGGTTAGAATCAACTTTACTCTTGGTAAATCCCAAGCTCATTAGAAAACTGCCTATCCTTCCATACCAAGCTCTAGGAGCTTTCTTTAATCCATACAGAGCCTTCTTCAACTTGTAGACATGAGTCTTCCTGTCTTCAACTTCAAATCCTTGAGGTTGTTCTATATACACTTCTTCTTCAATGACACGATTTAGGAAAGTTGTCTTTATGTCCATCTGGTGTAACTTCCATTTCATCTTAGTTGCAAGGGCTATGATGGTTCTGATCGAAGTGTATCTGGCTACAGGAGCAAATGTCTCTTCATAGTCAATGCCTTCCTTTTGAGAAAATCCACGAGTGACAAACCTTGCTTTATACTTCTCAATACTTCCATCAACAATATGTTTTATTTTGAAAAACCATTTGGAAGATACCACATCCTTGCTCTTCGGTTTGGGAACTATTTCCCATACATCATTCTTTATAATGGATTGGTATTCTTCTACCATGGCATCTGCCCATTCTTTCTTTTGAATGGCTTCTTCAAAGTAGGTAGGCTCCTTCTCTAAGAGATCACACATCAAAGACATATAACTGGAGAATGGCATAGGTCTCTTCACTTGTCTCGTGGTTCCTTTTGGGACACCATACTTCTCTCCATCTTGAATAAGTTCCCTTGCCCAAGCTAGCTTTCTCTTGTGGGAGATCGTCATCTGGGGAGGTTCTTGAAATTCTACTATGTCATGATCTTCTAGAATTTCTTCATCAGGGGAAGCTTTTACTTCCCTCACTGGTTCTGCAACTCTAAGAGCTACAGGTTCCTCTTCATATACTTCTTCAAGATAGCATCTTCTTGATTTCTTGAGTGTTGCATCTTCATCAAAGGTCACATCCCTGCTGATCTCAATATGATGGTGACCTAGTATATAAAATTTGAAGGCCTTGGAGACCTCACAGTATCCAACAAATATTCACTTCTTTCCTTAAGGGTCCAACTTGTTTCTCTTCTCTTTTGGAATATGTACAAATACTGGGCAACCAAATATTTTGAGATGGCTTACTTCTAGCTTCTTTCCGGAGAACATCTCTTCAGGGGTCTTGAACCCAAGTGCACTATGGGACAATCGGTTTTGTACATATACTGTTGTTTTTGTTGCTTCTGCCCATAAGCACATAGGAAGATCTTGATCATGGATCATGGTCTTCACTGCTTCCATTATAGTTATGCTCTTTCTTTTTTCTACACCATTTTGTTGAGGATTGTAGGGAGTGGTGAGCTCCCTCTTGATCTTGAAATCTTTGCAATAGTTTACAAACTCTTTTGAGGTGTATTCTCCTCCATTATCTGACCTGAGTATCTTGATCTTTCTTTAAGAAAGATTCTCTATCAAGGCTTTGAATTCCTTGAATTTACTAAACACTTCATCTTTTGACTTCAAAAAGTAAACCCAGGTTTTATGAGAATAATCATCAATAAAAGATACATAGTATACATACCCACTGATGGAGGATGATGGAATTGGACCACACACGTCTGAGTGAATGAGTTCTAAGAATCCTTCTGCTTCGTTGTCTCTCTTCGGAAAAAGGGTTCTTGATGTTATTCCCTTGTGCACATCCATTGCACACACCTTCATGGTCAACCTTGAGTTCTGGTAAACCCATGACTGCCTTGCATACATACGGTAATGCCTTGTAGTTGATGTGTGCTAATCTTATATGCCAAAGTTCACATGTATTCTCAATGGCATGGGTCATGGCTTCTTCTAAGTGACCCTTTAGCTTATACAAGACACCTTCTTCTTTTCCAATGACGATTGCTTCTTTCATGGTTTTTCCTTTAGCCCACATAAGAACTTCTCCATCTATAAAGGAAATTATGAAGCCTTTATTTTATAAAGCTGATATGGAGAGTAGGTTCTTTGGCAAACCTGGTACATAGAGTACGTTCTTCATCTTCATTGGAGTCCCTGAATTAAGCTTGTAGTTTGATTCTCCCACTCCCTTGATAGGGTATTGATAATCATCTCCAAGTGTAACTTTCTGAACAATCACGAGAACAATAGTGCACTAGGTAATGACAAGGAGTTGCATCATGAGAACAATACTGCATTAGGTAATGACGAGGAGTTGCATCTGCACGAAACATACATAAAGGATAGTTCTTTGGTAGGACTCGCCCCATCGTTCTGGATCAAGAAAGAGATACAAATTGGGGTGATTATCTTGAAGACTGGGATGATTATTCTTCTACACAAGAAGATGACTTTTGATAAGGTTTAGAAGGAGAGGAGTTGGCTTCATCAAATGGGAAGGAGCTGATATCGGAACTAGTGAAACACATGAGAGAACCAAAGAAAGTCTTCTTGTATTTTCCCCTGATGATTTTCCTTTCGATTTAGAGGAAGACTTATATCAAATACAATGGCCAAAGAAGGAAGAGTATCAACAACTCTTAGACAAATACAAGGACAAAGAAGTTGGGACTGTCAAATTGTTAAAGAAAGAAGAAGATGGCATGTTGATCAAGCCATCCCAGCAAGAAGTTTTCACATCAGAACCCCACCCTCCTCCCTCAGGACAATACACCAGGGTTGTACAAGAAACAACCAGATTCAAGACCAAGGATTACAAAGAGGAAGATACAGTCTGGATGTGGGATCCGAAGAAGGGAGAGCCTACTAATGTCAAGGGAAGTGCACATTTTTGTCTTGGACCCTTCAGAATTGGAATAAAGTCGGTG
>ML829517.1:92077-102907 GCA_009831015.1 Picea engelmannii | reverse complement strand
GGACTATGAAGATGACTTCTGAATAGAAGCTTAGTGTCTCTTGCACAGTCAGCCTTAGATAGGTTTTTGGGTTATCTCCATAAAAGATAAAAACTATCTCTAAAATCCATATACTTTGGACATGCCTCTAAGTCTTACAAACATCGGATTGATAATAAATGCACTTTAATTTACTTGGGTAGATTTGGAGCTCAACAACCGTTAAGATTTGAAATTTTAGAAAAAATGAAATTAGGCGAGATACGTCCCGCGTATCGAGGTTGGCACACTTCACGAGGAAATTACTTGCTCTCCATAACCCGATTGTCTGTCAATCCGCCGAACATTGATGACATTAATGAAGAATTAGGGTAAATCTACGAGTAAATAAGATCGGATTTATACATTAAATTTGGTTTTATTTGCGATTTGACAGACTTATTTCAAAAGGTACAGAGTTTTCAAATATATACGAGAGTTTCATTCTTTTTAAACATTTCTCATAAGCGCACAGACCTCACCTTGCTCCGAGGGAACTCATTTCCACATGTATACATAGGTATATTGCAGAAGAGCGAAAAAGCAAGCGTCAGCCATGGCCCCAAGGAGAGCAGCGAAAGCAAATGTCGAGGTTGCAGCGCATGGTCTAGACAACGTCTCATATACCTCACCTCGGACTAGTGGCTCAGTACCCACCTGGTCGTTTATTTCAGACATTCTGCAATCCGAGTTGGTAAACTATTCAAACTCAGATGACGATGGCAATGATATTGTAAAGGATGACCTGAATACTAAGTAAAAGACAATTGTTCAGTCAGGAATGCACCTGGTAGCAACCAGACCTCGGTTTCTCCCATACTACGACATGATTTGATGGGCGTTGGATCACATCGACCTGCCCACCAGAACCATCATGAATGACCGACGGACCACGGTCGGGACTTTCAGACCAGAACATATCCAATCTATGTATAAGCTACCAGCGACTTCTGAATATATATATGGCAATGAATTCCTGGAGGAATTCAAAAAGGAGTGCGAAGAATATGATAAAACCATGCCTGGTTTGATAAAAGATTGGGTTTCGCGCTCTGCGACATTCAGAGCGAATGACAAGGGCATGTATTCAATTTCTTCGCTGGAGCCACAGTATATGTATGTGGCGATGATGACTTGTCAGCTTTTTGGATGGGAGGATACCGCGCATTTTTACATCTAGTGGGTACCTCTCATCTTTCGGGTAGCGGAAGGTTGCTCATTTAATTTGGCTAAGATGCTCTCCGACAGTTTGTTCAACAGAGTCACAGAGTACCGGGAGAAAAAAACAGCCGGGAGACCATCCAGATTCTTCATGTCCGTGTATATCATGGACGCAATATGCTCCATGACACGTTTTCCTTTGATGAATTGGGCTTGGAGTCCAACCCAAGAAAAAACTGTGCATGAGTACCACGACAAGTTGTGGGAAAATAATGCAAATAAGTTTATTTATGAGATTTTCAACTGGGTGATGGTGCCCCTGCACATCGCCATTTTTGGTCTTTCGTCACCCCGCATCTTGGATAGCATTGCTGCAAATCTAAGCAGTATCACAGACTGGTACATAGAAGAAGAATTATCCTATTTTAGAGTTTTCGGAGCTGTTGTCCCTCCTCTGGCGCTACCGTTGTTCATCCCCGACAAACTGGCTTGTCGTGAGATTGCGCGACAAACAGTAATTGGCGGAGTGAGTAAAGAGCTCAAAGCGTCATCAAAGAAGGTATGTCCGTTTTTCCCTGTTCGGCTTAATTCCTATTCCTTATTAGATTTCGGACATGCTAAGGCTGAATCTGCAACCTTAGAAGACTTGAGCCTAGTCTCTATTGAGTACAAAAAGCATGATCCGCAGAAAATTGTAAGCACCCATTTGGGGAATTGTGGATTAAATAGGTTTGAACATGAGTGTTCTCCCTCGGATGATGTTTTCCGAGGGGCGAGGTCCTATTCAGAAGTGCAATTTCGAATCATATCTCTAGCACCCGAAGATAGGGCCTCTGTTTTAAAATTTCAGGAACATAGGAAAAGATGTCTCCCCTTGGTGCTGGGAGGTTTAGGACTTTCCAAGGATAAAGAAAAGGAGGCCGAAAGTTCTGAGGGGCAAACTTCTAACCCCGAAAAACGTCAGGAAGGGGAGCAGGAGAAGAGTCCCGAGCAGGAAAAGAATCCCGGGCAGGAGAAGAGTCCCGAGCAGGAAAAGAATCCCAAAACAGAAGAAGGGACTACTGACCCACCCAAGGAACATGATCCAGAGATGGAAGTGAAAAACACCGACCCGCCTGAAACTCAAAATCCAGAGACAGGGACAGAGACGAAGACCTCCGATCCTCTGAAAGAACAGGACTCACTCGTCACACCAGGAAAGGCGACGAAGCAGATCGGAAAACCCATCACCTTTGTCACACCCTTGCAGTCGGCACAGGGAGACGTCAGCGAGGGATGGATATTTTGTGAAGAACTAAGACCTATAAGGGTAGAGGAACTCCCCCCTAATGAGTTCTTTTTTGACAGAAAGAGAAAAGATGTAGTAAAGCGGGAATTTTATCAAGAGGGAGAGTCCATTGTTAAAAAATTCAAAGTAATGACAGATGGAAAAAACAAGAAAAGTGATGAATTCGCCACAGAGATAGCAGGGACGCTAGGAGCGTATGCGTTAGCGAACCAATTCTCGGTTGCGATGTTGAAAAATCAGCTCAAGAGAAAGAATCGACTGATCAAGACTCTTGAAGCTCGAGTAGCTTCGGCTGCGGAAGACGCTAAGAGTCAAGCGAGTGGAGCAATAGAGCTGGCCCAATTGGACGATAAGAAAGAAATCGAAGTTCTCAAAACCAAGCTGGAACAAGCAAATTCAGTGATCCGAGATGGTCGGGTGCAGTCGGGTCAGCAGAGGGATACGATCACACAGTTACAGGCTCAGTTAGAGGTCGCAGAAAGCAAGGTGATCGACATCAAGATTGTTAAATCCCGAGAAATCGGCATTCGGAGCAGGATCTCTTCTGCTCAACAGAGTCTACTAAACAAAATAGGGGAGTTTCGAAAATATTGCTTGTTAATGCATCAGATTTCTGAGAATCTGATTGTCAAAGAAAGAAACGCAGAAGCTGCTCGGGTCGTCTTCCAAGAAGCAGTGATAGCTACCAACAACAGATTTTCAGCAGGGCCCCCCGGACTCACCATTGCCGAACAAACTAGGGGTAATATTTTGTTAAAGAATTGGGAACATGATATTACTTTAAGCAAGGAGCAGGCTCAAAAAGTGATGAATTCACTAGAAGAAACTTTCAATGCCATAAATGGTGAGCTGTTAGGGATGGAGAGTGGAGGTGACACAGAGACACTAAGGCAGATGAATATAGAGCGAATCTCCCTCGACATGAAAGAGAAAAATGAGAGAAATTTGGCGGAGATCTCTAATATGGACAGGGTAGACATAGCTCAAATTGATGAACATTTGATTCAACCCAGCGCACAACTCGACGCCCTTGATATTGTTGATGCACATATGGGGAATAAACTTCCACAATTAGCCCGAGAGTGCTATTTTGCCGAAGCCATTTGTCAAGCAGAGCCGTCACAACTTGTATCCCAATTCGTGGACAAATGTAGGATATGCACTGAGTCTATGCAAAGACAAGCACCTGGCCCTTTTTGAAAATAAAGTAGAAGAGATGGAGTGTTTTTGCTCCTCACAGCTGCCAAGCAGAACTGTCACAGCTTATATCCAGTTTATGGACAGATGTATAATATGCACTGAGTCACGTAAAGGCAGGCAGCTGGCGCTTTTTTGAAAATAGGAGTAGGGAAGGGAAAATTTGTATAAATAGATCACCAAAAGAAGAACCAGAGGCTGGACTTTTTGGCAAATATTGTAATATATTTTTTGCATTGGAGGAGTTAATACAAGCAAATTCGAAGATTCCTGATTCCGTCACGACTGTGTTGCAAGTTTGTTTCGTTATGTTTCTTGTTTAATTTCAATTCACTCTTCGTAATTGATGTGTATCACTATAATTTAGTACGACCACTACTATAGTGAAGGGATTTCATCTTTCTGTAATTGTGTCTTGTCTTTCCTCTGCACCAGCTATCAGTGGGTGTAAGACCAATTTGCATTTACCGAATTTTATATTTAGTTACACTATGTCAATTATTTCTATGTCAATTTCTTCTTCTGTGTATATGTGAGTTTCTATCGACAGGAACCTTACGTTATCCACAGCTAAATGTTTTTCTCTCATTCCACATCTTTTACTAAAAGAAATATAGTTACAGGAAAGGGCCTTCAGTTTGCATTCCCATTTTCTTCTGCATGCAAAAAATCCCACTTAAAAAACCAAATTGAAACAGCGTTAAAATCTCTTCCTAAATCGTTTCCATATTGGTACTGTTCCTTAAATGACTGTCCCTGCAACAACTCAACCTAATATTCAACCCAGACTCTCTAATCAAACTCATATCGCTTTAAATCTCTTTGATACAATTCTTAAAAATGCTAACACCCGGGAAGAATTAGAACGTTCATGGGCAGCCATTGAGCAAGATATTACCACCCAAGAACAGTTGGAAGCTAGACAACAAGAACGTAGAAACCCTCATTAGTTTCCATACCGAAGGTTAGTATAATCCTGTATCAACCTTTTGTATAATTTCGGATGCCTTGACACTGTACTTTAAAGCCTTAGGTACAGACTCAGGAACAACATCTTACTGGCGCCGTTGCTGGGGAATGAAGTTACGAAATCTTTTCCCTGGGAAAACGACAAACTATCTCGTTGATAGTGTTACTCTTTGATAGTGAACATAGAATGCACACCGTTTTAAGGCTTGTTTAAAATATTTCACTTGGCGATTCCACTGAAACACAAACTGGTGTCTAGTAGAAGGCATACCAGACAGAACCCGGATGGCAAGCCGATTACGCCTGTTAATAATCCTGAAATTTTTTTAAGAGCGAGAGGCTCGTTTGAGGCAACCGCTTCAGTCAAAAAACTCGAGAACCCACTTTTAAAGACTAAATTCCCTTCAGAACCTCCTACTTCCTGCAGCCCTCTGTCTGATATCCAAGATCCGGAAACAAACTACTCGGAATTTAGGAGTGAGTCACATCAGACTTTCCCATCTATAAACAAGGGAAAGGGTCCTTTAGAAAGAACGTTGTCATTTGACATACCAGCCTTTCTTCGACAGAACTTCCCAGTTTCACCTAATTCAAAAGAGTGTGTTACACCCTCTTTTCCCACTCCCAAGTCGATGGCAGGCATCGGAGGAGGAGGTGGAGGACAATCGAATGTCCCTCCTCCCGGAGTATTTGCAAAAGTAGCGGTGAGATACGCTCCCCTAGTTTTACCCGCTCACCTCCATGATTTACCTGACAACTACATCAAAAATATTCCTAAGTTTACTGGGGAGGGAGATCTAACCGCAGCCAAGCATATAAACTTCTTTGATCAGTTCGCAGACATATGCGGTATTGAGCACGAGGATGTCTATTCGAGACTACTTGTCCAAACCTTCGAAGGACAGGTCCGAACTTGGCTTCGGAGTCTTCCAGCAGCGTCTATTCGGACATATAACGCCTTGGAAGACGCTTTCCTCAGACAATGGGGAGAGCAAAAGGACCACTTGTACTACCTTACTGAGTTTGGGTCTCTAAATAAAAAGAACTCAGAAACAGTTATGGAATTTATTTTGAGATTTAACAAACTGTATAATAAAATTCCAGCCGATGTTAAACCTTCCGAACCCTCGGCCAAAGTAACCTTTGCGGGAGCTTTCGAACCTAATTTTGCATTGCTTTTGTGAGAAAGAAGAGGAGCCACCCTAAATAGGATGCAAGACGATGCTGTCGAAATAGAATCTAATATGATGGCTTCAGGTAAGTTGAAGGCTAAAGTAGAAATAGTCAACCGTGATAATAGACGCTATAGGGAACCAGCAGGTCCTTCCGGGTCAAATAGATACATTGACGATAGAGTGGATGATATGGCTCGAATAATTAAAGATCTGTCTAACAAAATCTCTAGGATGGAGTTGGATCATGCCAAAGCTGATTCTTCTAACAAAAGAGACTTCAGGAGAAACCCAAATCCCCAAAATCAACAGAGGCAAATAAAGAACGAAGATCAAAAAATACAAGCTCCACTAAAAAACAAAATTTTTATAGGAGCAAGTGACCTCCAAGATTTCGGAGATTCAGAAGATGAAGTTGCATGTTTCGGTGATGAGTGTTCGCAGCCATTTTTGACTAGGGAAGACTATGAGAAATCCTTAAATACTCCTCAATCGTCTAATGAAGAAGAAGAAGGTGATCATACTAACCTCTACGTATCTTAACCAGAAACATAAATGATAGCGGCTGATTTTCAACCCAGATACAATCTGAGATCAAAAAATAAGCCCGCCTCAATTGACCAACCTAAGAAAATCCTGCCAAGGGGTCAATCTCATGAACCTCCTTTGAAAGAGACATTGTTACCCAGAAATAAAGTCAAGATAACAAAGACTCAAGAATCTGAGGTAAAAAAAGCTGAAACCCAAACAAAAGAAACAGGGTCGATAGACAAAGTTACATCCGCGACTAAGGTCACGAGTGATAAAGCGATCCAGACAAACAAGTCGGAAGAAAAAATCTCGGAGCTCTTAACCAAAGAAATGGACAAGGCCAATACATCTTACAATTTTGAAAATGAATTAAATAAAATTAAGATATCGATTCCTTTGGTAGAATTAGCAAAAAACCCCACTTATCGGAAGCAAATTGCCAAAGTGATGGGTGTTTATGAGCCAGAAATTCACTCCGACGTTATCAACCTAGAAGATGACAGACCTAACATCACCTTTGGTCCTCATTTTGAGGGATTCAAAGACAACGTCGCTCCTTTCTATATCACCCTGAATATACATGACCAGTTACTGCATAACTGCATGTTAGACTCTGGGGCTTCACATAATGTTATGCCCAAAACTATAATGGAGAGGCTGGGGCTCCAGATCACTAGACCATATGGAGACCTATACTCGTTTGATTTAAGAAAGGTTAAATGTATGGGAATGATAAAAGATTTGGTAGTTACCCTGGCTCAGGTACTGGTCAAGAGTATCCTGATGGATGTGGTTATTGCAGATATTCCCCCCAAATATGGTATGTTAATATCTAGATCATGGGGAGCCAAGTTGGGGGGTTCTCTACAATTGGACATGTCATGCGCCACAATCCCAATTTTCGGTGGTCAGTTTACCCGTTTGTACCAAGAAACAAGATTAGCATATATCGTCAGTGATCCTCTGAATCCAAATAACTTCCCCATTTACGTTGTAGAGCAAGATCTAGGGAATTGCATATTATCTTTTGATGATGGTTTAGATGGGCGTCCAGAAGAAACTGATATGAAGTAGGAAGAGCTTAGCCCCTTGACCGAAGAACTATGCAGAAATGGTATCTGGAAAATGTACTTCGATGGCGCTTCATCTTCTGAAGGAGCTGGTGTTGGCATACTTTTGATACCACCTGAAGGTAAGTTTACCATTCCTTTCTCATATCGCTTACAGTGGGACATAGATTATACCAATAACGTATGCGAGTATGAAGCATTAGTCTTAGGTTTAGAGGTTGCAAAGAAGTTAAACATAAAAAACTTGGAGGTTTACGGTGACGCCGAATTGATAGTAAAACAAGTAAACCGACAATACCTAGCCAAACATCCCAGATTGAGAACATACAGAAATTGCGCCTGGGATTTAATGGAAATTTTTTTCTCATCTATAAAAGTTCATTTTATTCCTCGCACAGAGAATCTACATGCTGACGCATTGGCTAAGGCAGCCTCGACCTTTTCCCCTCCCACGAATGTTAAACTGAAATATCATATTGAAATCAGATATAAACCCTCTATACCAGACAATGTCCAACACTGGCAGGTTTTTGAAGATGACGAACAAATTCAGAAATTTCTTATAGCAATAGGCGAGTTCTCTGAAACCCATCCAGATCAAGAAAACCAAAACGACCCAATGTGGATTATGCAAGAAGATGAAGATCCTGTAACCTTCCGAGAAAAAATAGCGGATCATCGCATGTTGGTCCTAAAAAATAACCAAATCCCGAAAGGCTTAATTCCTTTGGAAAGACTCTTCGATCAGAACGACATACCTGTGAAATCCACTTTGCAGCCCCAACCAGAAGAAGTGGAGGATTGCGACATAGGAACTGGAAAAGAAGCCAAAATCGTTAAGATATCTAAATTCCTCCCCCCCAAGGTAAAAGACCAGTATAGAGACTTACTCAAACAGTATAAAGATGTTTTCGCCTGGTCCTATGATGAGCTTCGAACATATGATACTTCTATAATTGAGCACAAGATACATTTGAAGCCCGGAGTTAAACCTTTTAGACAGAAGCTCAGGCAGTTTAACCCCATTTTGTTGCCTGTTATTGAAAAGGAAGTTAAGAAGCTCTTAGATGCGAAGATAATTGTACCTCTAAGATACTCAGACTGGGTGGAAAATTTGGTCCCTGTCAGAAAAAGGAACGGAGAAATTAGACTGTGTGTAGATTTACGGAATTTGAACAGGTCCTCTCTTAAAGATAATTATCCACTTCCTAAAATGGATCATGTCCTGGAAAGGGTAGTTGGAGCCAATCGAATGTCTATGATAGATGGGTTTTCTGGATACAACCAAATCGCCATGAACGAGCAAGACAGGGAAAAAACCGCTTTCACCACACCATGGGGTACATTCATGTATGATAAAATGCCTTTTGGTTTAATGAATGCAGGGGCTACCTTCCAGCGCTCCATGGATATCGCTTTCGTTGGAGAAAGAGATAAGTTCGTAGTAATCTACCTTGACGATTTGACAGTTTTTTCTAAAACCGATGAAGAACATTTGATCCATTTAAAACAAACTTTCGAAAAATGCCGCAGGTATGGTCTATCTTTGAACCCAAAGAAATCACATTTCGCTATGCAGGAAGGTAAGCTTCTGGGGCATATCATATTTAAAGATGGGATCAAGATTGATCCTAAGAGGGTTGAAGCGATACAAACTATCAGTATTCCTAGAAATGTTAAAGAAATTCAATCTTTCTTAGGTACAATAATTTTTTTATGAAGGTTTATACCAAATTTCACTGAGATTGTCAAATTGATCACAGGAATGTTGAAGAAAGATAGCAGAGTAAATTGGACGACCGAGGCTAAAGCGTCGTTCGAGCATATTAAAAAAGTCATCAGCGAGGCACCTGTGTTAACAAGTCCAGATTACTTGAAAGATTTCCTCATCTTCTCATTCGCTTCTAAACATACTATCGCCGCAGTGTTGCTGCAAAAAGATGATGAAGGCTTTGAACGCCCGATCGCATTTTTTAGCAAGAGCCTCAGGGACGCCGAACTAAATTATGATATAATAGAAAAACAGGCGTACACAATGGTAAAAGCGCTAAAAGCATTCAGAACTTACGTTCTACATTCAAAAATTATCGCGTACGTACCTACCAGTGCTATGAAGGATATATTGGTATAGCCCGACAGTGAAGGAAAATGAGGTCGATGGCTCGCTAAGATACAAGAATTTGACCTGGAAATCAAGCCTACTAAATTAATAAAAGGAAAGGGTCTGGCCAAACTCTTGGCTGAGTCGAACCTTAGAGCTCTTGACATCAATTGCCTACAAGGAGAAGGAGAAGACACACATTTGCAAGAGCCGGATGACCAGACATATCCAAACGAGGTTGAAGAAAAATTCATGTTGTCAGGCTGGTATAAAGATATAGTTTTCTATTTGTTAAACCTGAAATGCCCAGCTAGACTAACACCGGCCAAATACAGAACTTTAAAACTCCATGCTGTCAAGTATTGCATCTCAGAAAATCAACTATACTGGAAGGATCCACTCGGGTTTTTACTCGTCTGTTTGGTTGAATCAGAAACCCCACGGGTCATAGAGGAATTTCATGAAGGAATCTGTGGAGGACACCATGCGTGGAGAGCCACAGCCTACAAGATCTTGAGGGCCGGATACTATTGGCCGAAACTATTTTCGGATGTCAATGCCAAAGTACGTGCCTGTTACTCGTGTCAAATATTTGCTGGTAAGCAAAAAATCCCTGCACTACCACTCGTTCCAGTCAATACTGAAGCCCCATTTCAACAATGGGGATTAGACTTTATAGGGGAAATTAATCCCCATTTCAGTGCTCAGCATAAGTGGATCTTAACGACCACAGATTATTTTACAAAATGGGTGGAAGCAATTCCAACTAAAAGGGCAACAGACTCGGTGGTGATTGACTTCTTGGAAGATAACATCTTATCAAGATTTGTGTGTCCCCGAAAGATCGTTACTGACAACGCCCAGGCTTTCAAGTCCATGGCTATGGTCGAATTCTGCCAAAAGTACAGTATCGTTCTTGGTCATTCCACTGCTTATTACCCTCAGGGAAATGGGCTGGTTGAATCATCTAATAAGAGCCTGGTAAACGTACTAAAAAAGGTACTGAACGAAAACAAGAGGT
Source organism: Picea engelmannii (assembly GCA_009831015.1). Classification (NCBI taxonomy): domain Eukaryota; kingdom Viridiplantae; phylum Streptophyta; class Pinopsida; order Pinales; family Pinaceae; genus Picea; species Picea engelmannii. The sequence continues at coordinate 92,379 of ML829517.1, read as the reverse complement.
CCTGGCATGTCCATTTGAAGCACGCATTGTGGGAAAACCACATCAGCACTAAAAGGTCTATCAACATTTCTCCGTTTCAGATGGTATATGGGACCAAGGCGGCTCTGCCTATAAACTTAGCATTGCCAGTGATGAAATTATGGCAGGATCAAAACGAAAAGCCCAATCATGTAACCAGAAGAATTAACCAACTGATTGAGGTTCAACAGCTCAGAGTGGAGGTTGATGAGAGAATGTAGAAATACCAGGACGATATGAAAGCATTGTTCGATCTCAAAGCAAAGGACAGAGAGTTCTTCCCA
>ML829517.1:63978-80599 GCA_009831015.1 Picea engelmannii | reverse complement strand
CTACACCACCTCATCCACTTACTGTAACATCCCAGGTTTCGAACCCCCATTTTAAATAATGTTGTTACAATGTTGAGAGGCCTGAGTGCCTAAACAATTATTAAAGGGCCAATATGCCCAAGAAATGTAATGTTTTAATCATTATTAATAATAAACACCTCATTGGCTACTAGACGGACAATGACTAGAGTTATAGGGGGCTATGATTCCACAAGAGAGGGGGATTGAGGGTCTAAATGTTTATTCCTATGTTAATTACCTTTCTACCTAAGGGAGGGGATCAGTTAAGTGAGCTTCTTGGGAAAGGCCAGGAGGTTCTTGATTTCCCCACAAAAAAAATTAAACCCATCCCTGGTCTGATTGTGGGGTTGGTTGTTGGTCGTTGGTTCGTCCACTCCATCACCTCTACGTTATCCCATTCTTTCCCTCACACACTTGCATGCACTCACTTACCCATCCATTGATCCATCCTCACCTGCGTCTTGGCCTGGTAAAGGGAAAGGAACTGCTGAGAATTAGCCATTGGATAGTTGGCTGTAATGGTCATTGGTGCAATCCAACCATGACTTGGGGCCTGCATGTCTGAGATGCGTTGGCCTGTGCCCTGTTTTTCTCACAATTGCTAGTCCTAAGAGTTCCAACATTGATATTCTGGACCAAATGTGTTGGAGGCCCTGGGAAAAAGGAGAAGGATTGTCTAAGGGATTGCGTGGCAGAGAAGGGTGGAGGTCCATTCTCTTGGGTGGTACAGGCTAGGTAGAAGAGAGTTGGGTACTGGGATTGTTGTGGGTGTTGGGAAACCTATGAGAGCTTGAGAGCTGACTAGTTTGGGAACCCAAGTACACTCTGGAACCGTCCTTGTGGATTCATAGCCCTGGCTCAAGGGTGACACTATTGTTGATATTTGGAGTAGTGGTGTCTACGGTTCGGTGGAATGTCCTTGGTCTGCAATCAATTGGTGTCACATTTTTATAAAGATAAGTGCTCTCTGTTGTGATATTATTATCTGTGTATGAATGTATTCTGCTGTGTATTTTAATTATCGTTTAACTAAATCTTAGATTATGCATGCTTGCTGGATATTGTTGTGCATGTCGCTAAATCTTGATTCTTATGCATTCTTATTAATAAAAGAAGGTATCGATGAGAGTACAAATTCCAAGGGTGGGCTTGAACGTAGCATGTCCCGACCTGTGGGTGGCTAGGGATGTTACAGTTTAGTATCAGAGCTTCTGGTTCAAACACCAGGCCGATATGGGTTGTGTCTGTTGGTCAAGATCGAACTCTGACCATGAAGTTGAAAAGCTCAGGAGGAATGGTGTTGCAGAATCTACGCAGTAGATAGAACGTCATAGATCCGTTGTAAGGGGTTCGAAGGATCATGACCGTCCCCTTCGAATTTGGGAGCGATCGCCACTATAGGATCAGGAGAGATATGGGATGGTTGGATCAGAGGAAAGGTGAAAAAAGGTCGTCCAATGAAAAGGAAGCAAGGGTTAAGGTCACAATCGTCAGATCCCATTGGAGAGGGAGATCAATGGCCAGCAGGCATTGCGGGGAACCAAGTTGCATGGGAGTTAATTCCTCAAGGCGGGGGTTAGTGTCAGCGTCATGAGAATTGCAGGGTGAAAAGTGGGTTACTCCAAACCACCGATGCATGCCCCCGCAAATGGAAAGGCAGTAAGTGATGTGACATGTTGATGCTCGAACATTGAAACTCCATATAGCTGAAGTAGCTAGGAATCGTTGATCTGTAGGAGGATACACGTCAACTGATCATGTGCTCTAGATAAAAAACTTCCAGGAAAAAGTGAGCGAGGAGGAGGTTGGAAGTTTGAGACTTCTGAAACCCGAAGACCCGAAAGGATATCAACCATTGATATGTCGAGAGCCACGTGTCGCCAGATCCAGGGCTTCGGATAAAGGCTAGTGGGGCCAGATAAGTCTTGAATTTTGATATTTCTGAAGTCTTGAAGAAATTGTAGTCGTCGATCCGCGGGAGACACGCGTCAGTAGATCGCAAACTTCAGATAAAAAAAAAAACATTAAAAAAAAAGAAGGTTGAGGTTTGAGATTTCTAAAGTCTGGAGTCCCGAAGTAAAACATAGCCGTCATATTAAGGAAGACACGAGGTGTAGATCCATGGAATCCGGTCCGGGTGAAGACCCGAAGTGAATCTTAGTCATCCGATCTAGGAGGACACATGGGGACAGATTGGTCAGTTTGGGAATTCAGAGTTCGGGAGGATTGGAAGTGTGCTAGTATGAAAACTCTCGAAGTCCTGAAGCCCGAAGAGTTGAAGTGATGGGGCACGAAGACGTCACCTAGAGGTTATCTGGACCTTGGAATTCCCGAAGTGACATGGCTTGTGGATGTCACTTGAGATGACGTGGACACATGGGATGTGTGCCACATGTCAGTAAGTTTTGAACATTTGGAGTATTGAAAATTCAGTTAGAACATGACACATGGCACCCGCCTGATTGGGCCACTTATCCGCTTCGAGTATTTCGCCACGTGGCGACAGATCGTGCAGTCCGTAGATGGGGCACTCCTGAGACAGGTTGCGTTGGGTCGAAAACTCCCGAAGGTCGGAGTACTTATCGACCATTGATTCCAGAAGACACACGTCGAAGGATCGTCGATTTCGGGTGAAAGCACTCCGGGAGAAAGTGCAGGAGGGAAGTTTGAAACTTTCGAAGCCCGAAGAGATGAAGCGATTCACAGTCACTGATTTGTGGGAGGACACATGTCGGTAGATCATGAACTCCGGGTAAAAGCGTTCTGGGAGGAAAAAAGCGAGGAAAGTTGAGACTCCCGAAGCACAGAGTCCCGAAGTGGATCTTGATCGTTGATTGTGAAAGAGGATGAGGACCGTTGATCCGGTCTTGGCTGAAAGTTCTGAAGTCCCGAAGCTCTGGACAAGCGTTTTTTCAGCTAAACGCAGGGTCATGGTCGTTGTCATATGCAGATTGAGAGCTGAGGGAAGGAGGGCTAAGGGCCGAATTGGTTGTCCTCGAAACATAAAAGTGCTAAGGAAGGATTTAGCCGCGTTTTCTAGTCGTGGTCACTTGGGAAGTGGTTTGAAGGAAGCGCATGCATAGGATGAAATTCTATGTTAGCCAAGGATAACAAGACACTGTTATTTTTCGAAAATGGGGATATGGTCTCCATGAACAAAAAAAAAAAAAAGAGACATGTAGCATGGTTTGGCAATTTTTTTTATCATATGCATAATTCTAACAAAATGGTCGCTTGCACATTTTGTAGAATTAAGGGGTTTAAACACATCAACTCACGATGCATATTAAGGAAATGGAAGAAGGCGAGGGAGCCTCCAATCATGATAAGGAGGCCGAAGGCCAGAATACCAGAGTTGGTAATGCGGAGACAAAGTCCAATGGATGCAAGGGAAAAGTGTTAGTTTTTAGCTCGGGAGGTACTCCGCATGTTTTGTCTTGTATGCGGATGTCACCTTAATATTTACACTACCAGGCACTTAACTTTGTAATAGGTTTTATAAATTTGTTTTAAGTGGTTCTTTTATTAAAGTGATTTTTTAATAAAGTGTACCTTTTATTTTTAAAGTGCCTTTATTTTCATAAAGCACTTATGTAATAAAGTGAAATCACTTTAATGTTTCAAGTGATTCATTTTGGAGGGAATGGATCATGACCCTTGATCTTGAAAAAGGCAAGATCTAATCTTGGCCTTTGGATCTAGGGTCGGGAAGGTGAAAAGACACTTTGGGGGGGAAAATGTCATTTTCAGATTATAAAAGAATGTATTGGGTAGTGTGCAAGACATGTTGAATGTTGAGAGGACATCGAGAGGATGTTGTGAAGACATCGGGAGGAGATTGAGAGAGATTTCTGAGTATGCTTGAGAGAGCAAAGTGAACAACAAAGAGGGCACGTTTTCCAAGGAAAGAGGGCAGAAATCCTAAGAATTTTTTTCTATGATTTTTGGGCCGAAATATTTTTCTGCTATGGGAGGTCGTACTGTATGGATCCATACAACTGTATGGATTTAACATGGAAATCTAGGCAGCTTCGGGCATAGATTTCAAGGCATATTTCTATTTTATGTTCGTTGTTTTTGGGTCATACGGAACAGTCCGTACAACTGACTGTGGGCACGAAAAATAAGGTACGGAGGTGGCCATACAGCAGTACGGTTTTGGCATGGAAAACAAGGCAGATTTCTGTGGGACAGATTTGGTGTTGTGAGGTATTTTCCTTGGCTAGAAATGTGGTTTTGTTGTTGTTTTGTACTTTCCTGAAGCATAATAATAATATCTCTCTCTCTCTCTAGTTGGGTTTCCCCACATTGGGGTTTTCCCTAGCATTTGCCTAAATTTCTGAGTGTTATTGGGTTGTTGTCCACTGTGTTTTTCCATTGCATATTTTGCTTAGCAATGCGTATTTCTTCTTATGGAAAATTCTGAATGTGGGTTTTTGCATTTATGAAGTTTATGAAGGCAATTATCTCTAGGTTTCTAAGTGTTTGATAGAATTTCAGTTTGCTGATTTTAGTCATTAAAAACCTACATGGTATCAGAGCTTGTGCTCTGAAGTTCAGTGGGCAGAATTTGGCACTTGGAATAGCAAGTGATTTGTTGTTGTATTTGCTTGAAGAAGGCAGAAAAGGTTCTTTGTCAGGTGGACAAAGATGACTTCCAACATCAGGTTTGAAGATAGATTGGAGGGGATCTCCAACTACTTGCAGTGGATGCCTAGTGTTCGAGGACATTGAGTCTTGGTTTGTGGACTGTGGTGCTTCTTGGCACATGACCGGGTTCATGTCAGTTTTCCTCGATTTTACAGAGATAGACTCAAACTATAGAGTGAATTGTGGAGTCAAACCACAACTTGCAGTAAAGGGGGTTGGAAGGATGAGATTCCAACTAGAGTTAGGAGGTCTTCTGGAGGTTGGCGAGGTGTTATATGTTCCATAGTTGACAGTTAATTTTCTCTCAGTGTCAGCTTTGGATGAGAGTGGATTTGGAGTTTTTTTCAACAGTGGACATGTGCTTTTGTATCCTGTGGGAGAAACTGCTGACACAACAGTAATTCTTGGTGTCAAGTATGAGGGCTTGTGCAGGTTGTTGGGTAGACCTGTGTTGGGTTCCAGTGGATTTCTGGACTCAAATTCTATGTCGGAGAGTTGGCAGGTAGCACGGGAGAGAGAGTTTATACATGGCAGTCAGTCTTCTTCCGTGACTCTCAAGGGACTCATCAAGCATGAGTCGACACAGTTGGATGCTCAGGAGAGTGTGCAGTCTCCTAGGAGCATGTATTTAGTTAGTGGTACAACAGAGGCTTCCAGTGCAGTGGGAGTAGTGGCTTCATGTTCAGAGGGAGCAGAGACTTCTGGTACAGAGGGAGCAGTTATGGCAATTGATGAGATGGAGACAGATTCTGGTGGTGATACCAGAAGTACCTCCCTCGCTAAGAGGGAGTGTTAGTTTTTAGCTCGGAAGGTACTCCGCATGTTTTGTCTTTTATGCGGATGTTACCTTAATATTTACACTACCAGGCACTTAACTTTGTAATAGGTTTTATAAAGTTGTTTTAAGTGGTTATTTTATTAAAGTGACTTTTTAATAAAGTGTACCTTCTATTTTTAAAGTTATTTTATTTTCATAAAGCACTTATGTAATAAAGTGAAATCACTTTAATATTTCAAGTGATTCATTGTGGAGGGAATGGATCATGACCCTTGATCTTGGAAAATGCAAGATCTAATCTTGGCCTTTGGATCTAAGGTTGGGAAGGTGAAAAGACACTTTGGGGGGGGGAATGTCATTTTTAGATTATAAAAGAATGTATTGGGTAGTGTGCAAGACATGTCGAATGTTGAGAGGACATCAGGAGGAGATTGAAAGAGATTTCTAAGTATGCTTGAGAGAGGAAAGTGAGCAGCAAAGAGGGCATGAATCTCGAGAAAAATTTTCTGTGAGTTTTGGGCCGAAATATTTTTCTGCTGTGGGAGGCCGTACTGTATGGATCCGTACATTCCGTACAACCGTACGGATTTGGCACAAAAATCGAGGAAGCTTCGGGCACAAATTTTGAGGCAGATTTATGTTCTCTGTTCGCTGGTTTTGGGTCGTACAAAACAATCCGTACATCTGACTCTAGGCATGAAAAATGAGGTACAGAGGTGGTCGTACAACAATATGGTTTCGACATGGAAAACGTGGTAGATTTCTGTGGGACTGATTTGGTGTTGTGAGGTATTTTCCTTGGTTGGAAATGTGGTTTTGTTGTTGTTTTGTACTTTCCTGAATCATAATAATAAGATCTCTCTCTCTAGTTGGTTTTCCCCACATTGGGGTTTTCCCTAGCATTTGCCTAAATTTCTGAGTGTTATTCGGTTGCTGTCCACTGTGTTTTTCCACTGCATATTTTTCTTAGCAATGTGTATTTCTGCTTATGGAAATTTCTGAATGTGGGTTTTTGCATTTATGAAGTTTATGAAGACAATTATCTCTAGGTTTCTAAGTGTTTGATAGAATTTCAGTTTACTGATTTTAGTCATTAAAAATATACATGGTATCAGAAATTTTGCTCTGAGGTTCAGTGGGCAACATTTGGCACTTGGAACAACAAGTGATTTGTTGTTGTATTTTCTTGAAGAAGGAAGAACAGATTCTTTGTTAGGTGGACAAAGATGACTTCCAGAATCAGGTTTGAAGATAGATTGGAGGGGATCTCCAACTACCTGCAGTGGATGCTTAGTGTTCGAGAACATTGAGTCTTGGTTTGTGGACTATGGTGCTTCTCAGCACATGACCGGGTTGAGGTCAGTTTTCCTCGATTTTACAGAGATAGACTCAGACTATAGAGTGAATTGTGGAGCCGGCCCACAACTTGCAGTAAAGGGGGTTGGAAGGATGAGATTCCAACTAGAGTCAGGAGGTCTTCTAGAGGTTGGCGAGGTGTTATATGTTCCAGAGTTGACAGTTGATTTGCTCTCAGTGTCAGCTTTGGATGAGAGTGGATTTTGAGTTGTTTTCAATAGTGGACATGTGTTTTTGTATCCTGTGGGGGAAACTGTTGACGCAACAATAATGCTTGGTGTCAAGTATAAGGGCTTGTACAGATTGTTGGGTAGACTTGTGTTGGGTTCCAGTCGATTTCTAGACTCAGATTCTGTATCAGAGAGTTGGCAGGTAGCACGGGAGAGAGAGTTGATACATGGCACTCAGTCTTATTTCAGGACTCTCAAGGGACTCATCAGGCATGAGTCGACACAGTTGGATGCTCAGGAGAGTGTGTAGTCTCCTAGGAGCATGTCTTCAGTTTGTGGTACAGTAGAGGTAGCAGTAGAGGCTTCCAGTGCAGTGGAAGCAGTGGCCTCATTTTCAGAGGGAGCAAAGACTTTTGGCACAGAGGGGGAAGCTATGGCAACTGATGATATGGAGACAGATTCTGGTGGTGATACCAGAAGTACCTCCCTCGCTAAGAGGGAGTGTTATTTTTTAGCTCGGGAGGTACTCCACATGTTTTGTCTTGTATGCGGATGTTACCTTGATATTTACACTACCATGCACTTAATTTTGTAACAGGTTTTATAAAGTTATTTTAAGTGGTTCTTTTATTAAAGTGACTTTTTAATAAAGTGTACCTTCTATTTCTAAAGTGACTTTATTTTCATAAAGCACTTATGTAATAAATTGAAATCACTTTAATATTTCAAGTGATTCATTTTGGAGGGAATGGATCATGACCCTTGATCTTGAAAAACGAAAGATCTAATCTTGGCCTTTGGATCTAGGGTTGGGAAGGTGAAAAGACACTTTGGGGGGGGGGGGGAAATGTCATTTTCAGATTATAAAAGAATGTATTGGGTAGTGTGCAAGACATGTCGAATGTTGAGAGGACATCGGGAGGATATTGAGAGAGATTTATGAGTATGCTTGAGAGAGGAAAGTGAGAAGCAAAGAGGGCATGTTTTCCAAGGAAGGAGGGCACGAATCCTGAGAAAAAATTTCTGTGAGTTTTGGGCTGGAAATTTTTTCTATTGTGGGAGGTTGTATTGTACGGTTCCATACAGTCCGTACGATTCCCTACAACCGTATGGATTTGGCACGAAAATCGAGGCAACTTCGGACATGAATTTCGAGGTGGATTTCTGTTTGTTGTTCGTTGTTTTTGGGCCGTACGGAATAGTCCGTACATCTGACTATGTGCAAAGAAAATGAGGTACGGAGGTGGTCGTACAACAGTACAATTTTGGCATGAAAAACGAGGCAGATTTATGTGGGACAGATTTGGTGCTGTGAGGTATTTTCCTTGGCTGGAAATGTTGTTTTGCTACTGTTTTGTACTTTCCTGAGGCATAATAATAAGATCTCTCTCTCTCTCGTTGGGTTTCCCCACATTGGGGTTTTCCTTGGCATTTGCCTAAATTTCTTAGTGTTATTGGGTTGCTGTCCACTGTGTTTTTCCACTGCATATTTTTCTTAGCAATGTGTATTTCTGCTTATGGAAATTTTTGAATGTGGGTTTTTGCATTTATGAATTTTATGAAGACATTTATCTCTAGGTTGCTAAGTGTTTGACAAAATGTCAGTTTTTTTATTTTAGTCATTAAAAATCTACAAAAAGGAGAGCAAGAATCGTTAATAGAAACGGTAAGAAGCTTTAAGATGGAAGTGCAGAGCTACAAAGAAGACAACGAGAGACTGGTGAGAGAGCAAAGTTAGATAAATGCTCGAGTGTTGCAGAGCTTAAATAAGTTGTAGAGGCGAACGAGGAAGGGATGAAACTCAAGACAAGAGGAAGGAGGCAAGTGTCATGAAAGAAGATATGCTCGTGGAAGAGATGGTTATTCCAGAAGTGCTAGCATAGCTCATGGAAATCACTCACCTCCTCACTTAGAAAGAAAGTTTGATGCATTGGATGATCCTATAAGTAGTCCAGAGGTGTCCCATGTCAGACAACAAAGAAGGAAACAAGAGGTAGATAGTTTGCAAGGAGAGATGAGGAAGCTCAAGTCACCTTCCTTCGACGGTGAAAGAGAAAGGGAAGATTATGTTGAAGCATGGTTGCTTGGGCTCCAGAGATATTTTTAGTTGCATAACTATTCATCAAACCTGGAAGCCAAGATTGCCACCTACCATTTACATGGGAAGGCTGCAATGTGGTGGGACCAACTGAAGCAAGTGGAACATGTTAATGAAAGTAGGATCACTTGGAAGCAATTCAAGAAGTACTTCCAGAAGGAGTACCTCTTAGAGCATTTCTATGACAAGAAAATGGAGGAGTTCTTTGAACTCAGGTTGGGAAGCATGACTATGGCAGAGTACAAGAAGAAGTTCTTGAGATTGTTAAAATATTTCAAGTTCATTGGTGATGAGAAAGTGAAAATATAGAGATTTCTAAGTGGATTGCCAACCTTTTATAAGGAAAATATCAAGTATGATGAACCCAAGACCTTGACTGAGGCCATCTGGAAGGCTAAATACCTGTATGAGCAAGGCTAGGGAAGAGAATCCCTGCAGAAATCTTGGAAGGAAAAGAAGAATGAAAAGTCCGATCAGAGGAGGAAAGGATTCAAACCTCCATTCAATAGGAATGAGCCTAATTGAAATCGACAAGATCAATATGCTAAGGGGGAATCCAAGAAAGAAGATTCCTTGGGAAAAAGGGGAAGACCACCAATCCAATGTTGGGGATGCAAAGAAGATCACCTATACAAGGATTTCCCACACAGAAAAGACAGAGTGAAGACTGTGCACAACGTCCAAGAGGCTACAACAATCGAAGATATGGGAAGAATCTATGCAACTTTAAATGATCGACAAGCAGAGTACCAGTCCAATATGACCGAGGTGGAAAGTAAGATCATAAATCAGCCTGTTGGTATGTTGATTGATTCATGAGCAAGTCATTGCTACATTGATCCTAAGATAGTGGATAGATTACATTTGTAGAAAAGTAAACTTGGAAAAGCAAGTTTGGTTCAGTTAGCCACTGGAACTAAAAGGAGAATCCATGATATGGTCAGAAGTTGTTCCATAAGTCTTAATGGTGTGAATACTAGTACTGATCTAAATATCATATCATTGGGGTCTTATGATGTTCTGATTGGGATGGATTGGTTGGACAAGCATCATGTTGTCCTAGATTTTCATAACAAGACATTTACATGTCTTGATGGAAATGGAAAACAGAGCACTGTGAAAGGAGTTCCAAGACCCATCTCTATAAGGGAGATTTCGGCCTTACAACTGAAAAGGCATTTTAGAAAAGGATGTCAACTATATGTAGCTCATGTGGAAGATCCAAATAATACAAAGGGGCCAAGCCTTGAATATTTCTCGGTGTTGTGGGAATTTGAAGATGTATTCCAAGAAATACCCGGATTGCCACCAAGGAGGGAGATAGATTTCTCAATTGACTTAGTACCAGGATTTTCCCCGGTGTCAAAAACACCTTACAGAATGAGCACACCAGAGTTAAAAGAATTACAAATGTAGTTGGAGGAATTGTTGAAGAAAGGGTACATACGTCCAAGTGTTTCACCTTGGGGAGCACCAATACTTTTTGTCAAAAAGAAGGATGGAACCTTGAGGCTATGTATTGACTTCTGACAGCTAAACAAGTACACTATAAAGAACAAGTATCCTCTACCCCAAATTGATGACCTCTTTGATCAGCTAAGAGGAGCAAAGATATTTTCAAAAATTGACCTGAGGGCGGGATACCATTAGGTAAGAATCAAGGAAGAATACATTCATAAGACAACCTTTAGGACCAGGTATGGGCATTATGAATTTGTAGTGGTGCCATTTGGACTGACCAATGCACCAATTGTCTTCATGTTCTTAATGAATGGCATATTTAGAAATTATTTGGACAAGTTTCTCATAGTATTCCTAGATGACATACTCATCTATTCTAAGTATGAAGAGGAGCATGAACATCACTTAAGACTGGTATTGCAAGTACTGAGATAACATCACTTGTATGCCAAGTTAAGTAAGTGTTATTTTTATTAAAAGAAAACCCATTACTCGGGACACATTATTTCAGAGCAGGGCATAGAAGTAGATCGAGAGAAGATCAAAGCCATTAGAGGATGGCCAACACCCAGAAATGTGTTAGACGTCAGATCTTTTATGGGATTAGCTGGCTACTACAGAAGGTTCATAGTAGGGTTCTCTAAGATTTCTCATCCCATCACTTCTTTGCAAAAGAAGGGAACTAAATTTGAATGGACACTCAAGTGTGAAAAAAAATTTAATCCATTGAAGGAATTACTTACTAGTGCGCCTGTGTTAAATATTGTTGACCCAAATGAAATTTTTGTGGTATGTACAGACGCTTGTAAGGAAGGACTTGGGGGAGCCCTCACACAAAATGGGCATGTCATTGAGTATGAGTCCAGAAAGCTTAAGGAACATGAGAGGAACTATGGCACACGTGACTTGGAACTTGCTTCCATTGTTCATGCCTTGAAGATGTGGAGGCATTATCTCATGGGGAAGAAATTCGAATTAAGAACAGACCACATTGGCTTGAAGTATCTTTTTGAACAACCAACCTTGAATGCCAGGCAAACAAGATGGCTGGAAATTTTAAGTGAGTATGACTTCGATATCAAGCATATCAAGGGGAAGGAGAATAAAGTTGTTGATGCACTTAGTAGGAGAGTTCATCTCATGCATGCTACTGCTGTCAGTATGCATCAATCAGACTTGAAGAGTAGAATTTTAGATGGTCTTGTTACAGATCATCATTACATACAAGTAAAGGAAAACTTACAGCAGGGAGATGTACAACAGAAAATAGAGTATGAGATGAAGGAAGATGGATTACTCATGCATAAAAATACAATCTATTTTCCTAGTTCCGAAGAACTGAGGAATGTGGTACTGAAGGAAATGCATGATGTTCCTTATGTTGGACATCCCGGTTACCAGAAAACAAATACAGCTGTAAGAAGCCAGTTATTTTGGCCAGGAATGAAGAAGGATGTTGTTGATTACATCGCTCGATGTATGGAATGTCAGAAGGTGAAGGCTGAGCATAGGCACCCAACGGGTTTGCTGCAGCCATTGCCAATCCAAGAGAAGAAATGGGAAGTGATCACCATGGATTTCATCACAGGATTACCTAGAACGAATAAGCAACATGATTCAATGATGGCGGTGGTTGACAAATTAACAAAGGCTGCTCATTTTGTGCCTATGAAGACAACGCATACAATGACTAATATTGCAGAAATTTTCATGAAGGAAATTGCTAGGTTGCATGGGATACCTAGGACAATTGTCTTGGACAGAGATACAAAGTTTACCTCCAATTTCTGGAGGGGTTTGTTTAAAGGATTTGGCACAAATCTAAACTTTAGCACCACATATCATCCCCAGACAGATGGGAAGACACAGAGAGTCAATCGAATAATTGAAGACATGATGAGAATGTATGTGATGGATAAGCCATCTAAGTGGGAAGATTACTTACACTTGGTTGAATTTGCATATAATAATGGGTATCAAGCTTCATTGAGAATGAGCCCATTTGAAGCCTTGTATGGTAGGAAGTGAAATACTCCAGTAAGTTGGGACAACCCAGCAGATAGAGTGGTACTTGGGCCGAAGTTTCTCAAGGACATGGAAGACGAGGTGGTTAAGATCAAGCAGAATTTAAAGGCAGCTCAGGATAGACAGAAAGTTTATGCAGACAAGAACATGAAAGCTAGAGAATTTAAAGTAGGGGATCATGTACTTTTGAAAGTGAAGCCCAAGAAAATCTCTTTGAAATTGGGTAGTTGTACAAAGTTGGCAGCCAGATTCTTTGGTCCATTTGAAATATTGGACAGAATAGGGCCAGTTGCATACATGCTTGCATTGCCTACTTCCATGAATGTGCATAATGTATTTCATGTCTCTTTACTAAAGAAATATGTACATGATCCTAACCATGTTATTGATTGGCATCTAATTCAGGTAGAGACAGAGGGAGATTTTCAAGTTCATCCAGTGCGGGTATTGGACAGAAAAGTCAAAATGCTCTGGAATCGAGTTATAGAGCTGGTAAAAGTTTAGTGGACCTTCTACAGTCCTGAAGATGCTACCTGGGAGCATGAAGATGCTAAGAGGACAAAGTACCCGCAACTTTTTCAATAAATTTGAAATTTTGATCTCTATTTTGTATATGCACTGAGGACAGTGCCAAAATAAGGGGGAGGGGATGTAACACCCTAGGTTTCGAACCCTCATTTTAAATAATGTAATGTTACAATGCTGAGAGGCCTGAGTGCCCAAATAATTATTAAAGGGCCAGTATGCCCAAGAAATGTAATGTTTTGATCATTATTAGTAATAAAAACATCATTCGTTGCTAGACGGACAAGGACTAGATTTATAGGGGGCTATGATTCCACAAGAGAGGGGGCTTGAGGGGATAAATGTTTATTCCTATGTTAATCACCTTTCTACCTAAGGGAGGGGATCGATTACGTGATCTTCTTGGGGAAGGCTAGTAGGTTCTTGATTTCCCTACGAAAATTATTAAACCCATCCCTGGTCTGATTGTGGGGTTGGTTGTTGGTCGTTGGCTCGTCCGCTCCGTCACCTCTATGTTATCCCATTCTTTCCCTCACGCACTTGCATGCACTCACTTACCCATCCATTGATCCATCCTCACCTGCATCTTGGCCTAGTAAAGGGAAAGGAATTGCTGAGAATTAGCCACGAGATAGTTGGCTGTAATGATCACTGGTGCAATCCAGCCATGACTTGGGGCCTGCATGTCTGAGATGCATTAGTCTGTGCCCTATTTTTCTCACAATTATGAGTCCTGAGAGTTCCATCATTGTGCTTCTGGACCAGCTGTGTTGGAGGCCCTAGGAAAAAGGAGAAGTAATTCCTAAGGGACTGCGTGGCAGAGAAGGGTGGAGGTCCATTCTCTTGGGTAGTACAGGCTAGGTAGAAGAGAGTTGGGTACTGGGATTGTTGTGGGTGTTGGGAAACCTGTGAGATCTTGAGAGTTGACTGGTTTGGGAACCCAAGTACACTCTGGAACCGTCCTTGTGGATTCATAGCCTTGGATCGGGGGTGACACTGTTGTTGAGATTTGGAGCAGTGGTGTCTACGATTGGGTGGAACGTCCTTGGTCTGCAACCAATCAGTGTCACATTTTTATAAAGATAAGTTCTCTCTGTTGTGATATTATTATCTGTGTATGAATGTATTACACTCTGTATTTTAATTATCGTTTAACTAAATCTTAGATTATGCATGCTTGTTGGATATTGTTGTGCATGTCGTTAAATCTTGTATCTTATGCGTGCTTATTAATAAAAGAAGGTATCGGTAAGAGTATGAATTCCAAGGGTGGGCTTGAAGGTAGCACGCCCCGGCCTATGGGTGGCTGGGGATGTTACACTTGCATGGTCTGGATTTGTCTTCACCTAGAAACATCCCACGTCCAATGAGAATTAGCCCAGTAGGACTTCATGAAATCCTCTCCAAACCTGGCTTGTAGAATAACATAACGTCTTTGAGCATTTGTTTGGGAAAGGGGGTTTTATGCACATGTTTAGATAACTTGATTATTATATGTGATTGACATTTCTATGATCCCTGTGACTTATGATCCCATGGAGGGCGTACTTGTTTTTATTGCAAGGCCACACCCGACGGATAGGTACACATGGGGAGATGATTAGTTCGGACCTCCATAGGGATAAAATCCCACTAAATGGATGTTGAGACCCCAGCTAGGGGCAGCCACATGTCATAGGCTTGAACCAAAGAGAGAGGGGGACGTTCCACTAGAGACATCCTGGCAGGCCTAGACCCAGGGGGGTCTTGCCTTCCCACTATGATGTTGGCCTTGCAAGGCCCATGATGTCACCTCTATGACCCTTGATGTCACCCAACGTTTGATGGACACTTTGGAGGTAGTTGTGTGCCAAGTGGCACGTGTGGCTTAGTCCAGAGGCCTTGAGAGGCCAAACCTTTTGCTCCTGGAGGCCAACGTTTCACCAGAGAGGCCTAACATCACCCTAAAGGGGCATGATGTCACCTTTTCTTCTTGATTTAGGGTTTAATTTGTCATTTTTATGTAAAAACTGGATATTACATATAAATTGGCCATGTCAACCTTTTTGACCTGATTTGTAAATTAAAGGTCATTGTAATTGTATAAATAAGGGAAAAATATCTCTTATTTTTCATCATCTTTCACTCACACTTAAGTGAGGTCTGAAATTTGCATCCTAATTAGGGTTTCTTGGCTGAAATTGGTGCGCACTTCTTGAAGGAGGCTATTTTTTGTGTGTTTTATCATTTTTCCTAGTGGAAGTGTTCAACTAGGCCTATTGCTAGATGATTCTTTTCTACAATTCTTCTTCATTTAATGGTTATGGTGTATTTATCTTGCATTTATTCTAAGATTATGAAATTGTTAGCTTAAAACCCTAGGAGGCTAAATCACATGTTATTGTTCTTTCCTTAATAACTTTCACCTACTAGATTATTCTAGAAACTCTATTTTCTTGAAACTTTGTGCTAAGGGCCTTTCCATTGCAACACCCTAGCATTGTTTTCTAAATCTAGTCGTCATCTACTTCATCTTTGAGTTAAAGAAGGAGGAAAATCGCTAGGGCCTACAATTACCTACTTCCTAGTGGCCATTTTACCCCTAAGATTTAGTGATTGAAGCCTTGGGCTACGAACACTTTAATCATTAACCTTCTTGTCTCTAGCTCTCTTATTATCAATTTGTTCCTTCAAGATTGTCGCTGCTAAAAGAGACTCCATTTACCCTAAAAACATTGATCTAAGCCTTACAATTGAGTGATTGATGAAAAGCACCCTCAAAACTTTTACCTTAAGCTCTCTACTAACTATTCCTAACCCTAGAATAGACTAATCTACTAACATACTTGTCGTTGTTACTAAAGTAATCTACAGCCATCTATTGCAACACTAAAAGCAATTGAAAAGTTGATTTATACACTTCCTAGTGATTATTCTTGGTCATTGTGAAGCCATTTTAAGGCACTTATTGTGAAGTTGTTATCTTTATAACATTGTTGTTATTAAATTATGTTTGCTTCATCATACATTAACTATTGATTTTATTGATAAGTCCATGGTTTTATGAAGTACTAACAACAAGTTGTACTTGCAAAAGATACATTTTCTTGTTGCTTCATTCTCGGCAGGTACATCTAAGCACTTCATTACTTCATTGGTTAAAACCTTGGGACTTTCTGATCAGTGTGACTTGTGAGAGGGGATACTTTTATAGACACTTTAACCTTTTCCTTCTCAAACCCCTAGGTCACCGGGGACGTCTCCCCTGGGCCATCAACCCTAAAGAGAAAGAGGTATCCTGATGAGAAGATAGTGATAGGATAACCTCATGTTACACCAATTTGCCTTCCCTTAACCTTTTCCTTTGGAATAAGTACAAATTGAGTGATAACAATGCCAATAGACACACCTTTTTCTGTTAAGCCCTAATATTGGCTCATTACCCCTTAATTGGGGCATATTAGATTAGTAATTCTATTTTATTTATGTCGGCTTTAGGCCATTAGTTGTAATTTAGATTAGTAATGTTATTTTAATTATGTTGGCTTTAGGCCATTA
>ML829517.1:45117-58357 GCA_009831015.1 Picea engelmannii | reverse complement strand
AGTCTCCTATATATACCAAGGAGACATTTTCATTTTGAATCATCTTGTACTTGAACATTTAAGTGGGGTAAAAGGAGGTTGCCCCCTCAAAGAGGCTTATTATCTGAAATTATCTCTTTTTCAAGGCGTTGAGTATTTTTCCTTAGGTTTTTCTATGCTATATTGATGTTTGGTTCTTAACATTTTCCATTTCAAGTCCTATATAAATAAGAGTGGATCCCCATTGTGGATCACACTCACTCACTTGTCATCTCATAATTTCATATCTACTTGTACAACTGAAGTGTGCACCTCTCTTGGGTGCTATTTCAAGGTTGTAGAGCACCCTCTTGTGTGCATCTAGGGTTTATGGTGTGGGGGATCTTCTCTTGAGAATATAACAAAGGATTTCTAGGTTTTTCCCTTGGTTGAGAAGGGTTTTCCCAGGATACTTCTTATGTTCTTGTGCATGGTTATTCTTCTTGTGATCTTGGTTATTGCAACACTTGTATATGGTATTGTTGCATTGTTTATGGTTCAAGTACATTCTAAATGAAATAAAATGCATGTGCATGAGCTAAGCATTAAAATTCAACATGGTATTAGAGCAGAGTTCCTAAAGAGACCATTGCACAAGCTATTAAAGAGCCAATCATCACCTTCTTGCTGCAACTGCAAAAATGACCCTTCCTCTTTTTCCAGTTTCAACACTTTACACTTGAGCGTTGGGGATAATTCTTGCATATGAGTGTACAACCTCCTTCAGTGCACCTCCAAAGACTCTCATATTACAAATCAAATAACTTTTTATTTTTGGCCCTAGGTTTTCCGCAATTTTCTGCAAAATTTCGATTTTAGGGTTTCTACATCTCATTGAAGGATTTTTCAGCTCACCAGTGTCCTTCTGACTTTGCAAGGCTTATTGTTGGAAATCATAAGTCCAAAAAAACATAAGGTTGCTAGCCTAGCCTAGCTGTTAGGTTTTGTGGAAGAATCTGCAAACCATGAGGAACATAACTTTGGTGGAAGATAGGATTGATGGATCAAGGAACTTCAATTCTTGGAAATCAATACTACAGATTACCCTAGAAGAGGATGACCTATTAAGTTTGATATAAATAATCTACCATAAACAACTACCGATGAAGAGAAGGATGATTGGAAGGTATATGACGTCAAAGCAAGGAAGATAATCATCTATTCAGTAAGAGATCATCTACCACCTCATATTGCTACCCTAAAGACAACTTATGAGATGTATGATGCTTTGAAGAATATGTTTGAGGGTAACAACACCCTCAGAGCCCTTACATTGAAGAACCAAATTTAACATATCAAGATGAAAAAAGTTGACATTGTTGCTACCTTCTTCATGAATATTTCAGAGATCATAGATCATCTAGGTGCCATTGGAGAAACCATATCAGACAGAGAACTTGTCATGACTACTCTTAATGCTCTACCAAGACATTGAGAACCGTTTCTTCAAAGTATCAGTGGAAGACAAAATCTACCTAGATTTGATCGTCCATGGACAGACTGCACCTAGGAAGAAACCATACTTATAGCCAGAGGAGTGCAAGACTTTGATCATGATGACAATCAAACCCTTGCCTCTCATGCAAAGAGAGGAAGAGGAAATAGAAGAAGTTTTGGCAAAGCATTCAAAGACGAGAAAATATATGCAACTTCAGGTCATGAATATATAAAAATACATTTTCAAGGATTCAATGTTTCAGATGTGACAAGTATGGACACATTGCAAGAAATTGTCCTACCAGGAAGAAAGGAAGACAATATGCATTCATTGCAGATGTCGATTCAGAACCACATCAGAGAGATGAAGAAATAAAAGATGAGGCATTCTTCTTCATATCTCAGCTTTCTCAAGAGGACCAAAAGCAAGATTGAGCATGATTGTAGACTAATGTAAGTTATGTACTACATTCCTTATTTGATTTAATCATTACCCTGTAGTTGCTTGCATTTTGATAATGAAGGGTATTATCCCTAGTATAGAAACCCTCATAACTTATACCATTATCCCTTGTACAGGAGTCCAAATGTTCTTGGTTGGTTATTATCCTAGTACATGATGCCATTTTTATTGTTATCCCTACGAGAGATCATCTTGGTTATTATCCTTGTACAGGAGGCCAACAAAGTACTGTAGAGGAAGTAGAGGACCTGAGAAGACATGGGATGTCTCCAGGATAGCAACACAGGAAAATGATGATGTCACAATTTCCTCTAGGACAGATGTTTATCCTTCCGACTCTGGAGGGATTCAAATTATTTGACAAGAAAGAAGAGACATTACCTTCTCCCCCTTCAACAGTTTAGAGGGAGACAATCATTGATCCAGTTGATCCAATTGATCCTGTAGCTCCATTTGATGTTCCCAGAGACATTGCAGTAGTCCATAAAATGCCTACCTGAGCTCGACAGAATTTGCAGGAGGCAGAGGGACATGCAACTCCTTGTGGTACATTCTGAGAGAGAAAGTGACCACAGAGATTTTTGATCTATGTTTCAGCCATGAGCCACATCATTGATACAAAGCCTTCTTGTCATGGAGAAGCAATAGGTTAGCATGTTTGGAAAGATGCCATAACAGAAGAGTATCAATCCATAATGAAGAATGATGTGTGGGATATTGTTCTGAGACTGGAAGGGAAGTCTATGGTGACTTCCAATTGGATCTACAAGATCAAACATCCAGCTGATGGAAGTGTCGAGAAGTACAAAGCAATATTCGTGGCTAGAGGATTCTCTCAGGTGGAGGGAATTGATTATGAGGAGACATTTTCTCTTGTTGCCTGATACACTTACATCTGTATGATTATTTCCCTAGAAACATCCATCGATTGGAGACTACATCAGATGGATGTAAAGACAACCATTCTCAATGGTGAGATTTAGGAAGAACTTTACGTCGAGCAGCCAGATGGATTCATGATATATGAGGATTCTCATGTGTGTAGGTTGAAGAAATCTCTGTATGGACTAAAGAAGACACTTTGTGCTTGGTACGGGAAGATTGATGGATACTTGATGAGTTTGGGCTTCAACAAGAGTGTTGTTGATCCCAGCCTATACTACCATAGTATTGGTGACGAGTGCCTGACTTTGGTTCTGTATGTTGATGATTTATTCCTCACCGGTTCATAAAGTCTTATTATTGAATGCAAGCGTGCATTGAATTCTGAATTTGAGATGAAGGACATTGATATGATGCACTACTTATTGGGACTAGAAGTGTGTCAGAGGACTAATGAGATTTTCCCGATTCAAGGAAAATATACAGTGGAGATATTAAAGAAATTCGGTATGACAGACTGCAAGTCCATGCCTACACCGATGGTGATGGATCTGAAGAAAATGAACAAGGCTTCTACTGATTTAGGCGAGATTGATCCACATATTTACCGAAAACTGATTGGATCATTGATATATCTGGTTAACACCAGACCTGATATATGCTATCCAATGAATGTAGTCAGTGAGTTTATGAGTTAATCGAGACAGAGTCACTAGATAGCAATGAAGCATATGTTGAGATATCTACGAGGCACAGTTGGATATGGCCTGAGATATGCCTCTGGTGTAGACATGAGATTGCAGGGATATGCCGATGCAGATTGGGCAGGGAGTGCAATGGATCAGAAGGGAACATCTGGTTGTTGTTTTACTTTTGGATTTTCCATAGTTTCCTGGTGCAGTAGGAAACATATCTCTGTGGCTTTGAGTACCACAGAAGCAGATTACATAGCGTTATGTGTGGCAGTCCGCAAAGTAGTGTGGCTTCGCAAGCTCCTTGCAGATTTATTTGGTCATGAGATGGATTCCACCGTTATTCATTGTGATAACCAGAGTTGTGTGAAGCTCTTAGAGAATCCTGTGTTTCACGATAAATTGAAACACATTGAGATCAAATACCAGTATATCAGAGATATGGTGTAGAATAAAGCAGTACATGTGCATTACCTTTCTACACATGAGTAGGTTGCAGATGTCTTCACCAAACCACTTGCCAAGACAAAGTTCGAGTACTTCCGTGAGAGGCTTGACCTGGTGGAGAATGCCTCCCTAGCTGAGAGGGAGTGTTTTTTATTGCAGCTTCATGAGACATCCTCCATATCATTATCCTCTGGACTGAGTTGAGACATCTATGAGAGAGAGCTCAATTTTTGGGTGTGCCCATGTGATGGGTGTGCGTCAGACTTTGGACTGAGTTGTGATGATGTGTGGTCTCTTGTCTACTCATCTGGACTGAGTTGAGATGACTTGAGATGGTCTCCTGCCTTGTACTCCTCTGAACTGAGTTGAGTTGGCTTGAGATGGTCTCCTGCCTTGTACTCTCATGGACTTAGTTGAGTCGGTTTGAGATGGCTCTCCAGATGGTACTCCTGTGGACTCAGTTGAATGATCTATTGAGAGTGACGTCCCTTTGGCTGAGCACAGGTGGACATGTCCCTAGTGGCTGAGCACTAGAGGATGAGATAGATCCTTGTTATATTTTCTGAGAGTAAGATTTGTTGTAACCCTAATTTATGTTGAAAAGGGTACAAGTCAGCCCACCATGTGAAAGATAATTAATATTGTGTAATGATTAATTATATTATTGAGTTAAAGAGGTCGACCATGTTGTGCCAATAGACACACCTTTTGTTGTGTCAAGACTTGTATAAATAAGAGTGGATCCCCATTGTGGATTACACTCACTCACTTGTCATCTCATAATTTCAGACCTACTTGTATGACTAAAGTGCGCACCTCTCTTGGGCTCTAGTTTCAAGGTTGTAGAGTACCCTCTTGTGTGCATATAGGGTTTATGGTGTGGGGAATCTTCTCTGGAGAATATAGCAAAGGATTGTTGGGTTTTTCCCTTGGTTGAGAAGGGTTTTCCTAGGATACTTCTTGTGTTCTTTGGCATGGTTATTCTTCTTGTGATTTTATTTATTGCAACAACTATGTATGGTATTGATGCATTGTTTAGGGTTCAACTACACGCTAAATGAAATAAACTACTTGTGCATGAGCTAAGCATTAAAATTCAACATTATGGATGTAACATTCAATGTATTAAAACAAGAAAATCAGGCACTGAAAACCCTCCAAACTTTGCCAAAAAGTGTTTGAGACCAAGAAGAGTAAGTGTGCAAACTTTGGGAAAATTCCAATGGTTGATTAGGGAGTTATTCAAGTAAATGAGTTAGGGTTTTTGCAACCCTAATGGATGAAGAAGAAATTTTATAACAACATCAAGAAGTAACCCTTTGATAGGGATGCCCTAGTGTCTGTGAGGTGCCCAAGGCACAAGGAACACAATCCAAATTGCAAGAACTAAAAATGACAAGAAATCACATTTCCCAATGCAATAATTTGTTTCTCCAATGCAAGACTAGTGCCTTTAGTTATGGGTTAATGGGGTCAAGAAGGAGTTAGGGTTACTAAATACTTGGAGGTGGAAATCCTCTTACTTCCCAAAGCAAGTAACCTAGCTAGGGTTTGAAGATGAGGGTTGTAAATCCTCTTACTTCCTCAACTAGACCCTTGCAAAAAAGCTTGGTAAAGTGGTGGAAACGAGGATAGGGATGTATATCCTTATACTCCCTATCTAGCCTTGGCCAAAATTATTAAGTTTTAGTATTGTTATTAGGTTATTTCCAAATTACATGAGAATTCAATGCATTTCTGAAACAATAGCATAAACAAGATCACTGAAAGAAACACAATCGCAAGGTATGCAACATTTTATCCTAGGAAACCCTCATGGGGGAGAAAACCGAGCAAAAAAATCCTCAATAATAGATTGACAATACAATGCCAAGACTAAGACCAAAACACCAAGAATAAACTAGGACTAAGCATGTGACTCTCTTCTCGTTCCTCCTGCAACTACAACTTCCTTCAAATGATGCGCACTAGAAGAGTGTGTGTGTGTGTGTGTGTGTGTGAGTGTACAACTGAGGCACCATCCTCACATATAAATACTAGTTGAGGAGGCATTAGGGTTATGTCTCTTCACTCATTAGGGTCGACTTCTTCTAAAAGTGGTTAAAACCACTTTATAAACACTAGGGTCCAACTTTACAAATACCACCATATAAATATGGTTTGACCAATCCAAAAAAGGGGTTTTGATCTTATACAAGACCTGACATGATCAATCCACAAAAGGGGATTTGATCTATAAGATAATAACTCAAATATAATTAGAATATTCTTCGAAGTTATAATATTTCAACACTCCCCCTTAACGAGAAAGGTATTCTACTGACATGAACCAATACAACATCATCAAGAGAAAGAGAGGGAAACATGATCATCAACATCTAGAACACTGACTGACACATATACAAATCATAGGAAGTTTTTCTCATCATCAATATCATCATCCACAACATGGAGCTGAAGTAACATCATCATCATCATCATCATTATCAACATGAAACTGAAATAACATCTTCATACTCATCAACATGAGGCTAAAGTAATATCATCATCAACAACAACATGAAGCTAAATTAACATCTTCATCCTCATCAGGGTGAGGCTAAAGTAACATCATCATCATCAACATGAATCTGAAACATCAACATAAATAGCACGAAGCTGGAACAACATCATCAAAAAAACGAGGCTGGAACAACATCATCAACAACACGAGGCTAGAACAACAACATCATCATCAACATGAGGTTGAGACAACAACATCATTAGCACGAGGCTGAGACAACAACATCATCATCAACACGAGGCTGACACAACAACATCAACAACATGAGGCTGAGACAACAACATCATCATCAATCGTCCTTGCCAGACCTTCGGGATCTACCTAGGGATGATCAATCCCCTAGGATATAAAATCCTAACAGAGCTACCCATTGTTGGTCAGGATACCATAGTATCATCAACACCACTCCCCTTTTCGAGGAAGGTCCTTCCGGACAACACCAAGCTTGTCTCGGAAGTACTCAAACTTCACACGATACAGAGGCTTGGTCAACACATCTGCAACTTGCTCATCTATTCCAACATATTGGAGCTTTACAGCTCCACTCTGAACCATATCACGAATTTAGTGATACTAGATGTCAATATGCTTCGACTTATCATGGAACACTGGGTTCTCCATCATATTTATACAACTTTGGTTATCACATAGAATCATTGTGGCTTTCATCTCCAAATTGAACAGAACTGTCAACAACTTCCAGAGCCATATGGATTCACAACTGCCGGAACATGCTGCAATGTATTCCACTTCTGTCGTGCTGAGAGAAATACTAGATTGCTTCATGCTTTTCCATGAAGTCATGGCTAACCCCAGACTGAAACAACATCCTAAAGTGCTATTTCTATCTGAAGCACTCCAGCCCTATCTGAATCAGTATAACCATACAGTCGGAAGTCATGATCTCCAGTATAACAGAGACCATAATCCAACATACCCTTAAGGTATCTCATCACCTGCTTTTCATCTACAAGGTGAACACGTATGGGATCTACCAGATACTAATTCAAGGTGTTCTCAACAAAGAATATATCTGGCTTGGTATTCATCAAATACATCAATGATCTGATAATTTGTCTGTATAGAGTAGCATCAACCAACTCTGACGAAGTATCAACCAGGAGCTTCAAAATTGTTTCCATGGGTGTGTTCATGGATTTACATTCTATCATGTAAAATATCTTCAGTATTCCAACTGCATACTTCCCTTGGTTAAGGAATATCTTCTTTGGGATATGACAGACTTCAATACCTAAGAAATAAAGTATCAGACCTAGGTTTTGTCATCTCAAACTCTACAATGAGCTTCTTCTTGCAATCTGTGATGATATTTTCTTCATCTTTCAAGAATAAGTCATCCACATATAGCCGGAATATAACTAGTCCATCATTCTCAATCTTGAAGTAAAGTTTGGGATCAACTTTACTCTTGGTAAAGCCTCATCAGAAAACTATCAATCTTTCCATACCAAGGTCTTGGAGATTACTTCAACTTGCAGACATGAGTCTTGTTATCTTGTACCTTGGAAACCAAATTTTCACATCACATTGTACCAACCTGGTACATTTGTTCAGCTACAACTTAATCTGCACAATCATGTGCTAGTTCTATGTGCTTTCTACAAAGCACTATCTATCTCATTGCTTGAGAGTATGTCCTCTACTCTTTCTGCAACTGTTCCTATGAGACTGGGACTCTGCACCTGCAACTTCTCTGAAGCTGAGAATCACTATAGTTGCTAAACTCTGAGAGTAGTTCTTCTATTCTATCATGGCAACAACTTCATATGAAACTAAGAGTGGCTCGGTAACTGATACTGAAGGTAGCTTTTCTTCTTTCATGGAGGTAACTCAATCTCAAATACATGGACTGCTCCCCCTGAATCTCATACTATATCAGAATCATGGTTGTTCTAGTTGTCTTCATGAATACTGGAACTATTTCTTTGAAAACTTGAGCAAGTGTATTGTCATAGTCTTCTCCCTCTTGCTGGGAGAATCCTCTGGACACAGATCAGGCTTTGTACATCTTTATACTATTATCTGCAACATGCTTGATCTATTATATCAATCTTGGAAGTCACCATTGAATTCCTTTCTAGTCTTAAGGAAAAATCCATATCCCAGTCCTTCTGACTGGCTTCCTTCTCTGTTACTGAAACAAGGGAATCTTCCCAAGAGATTTCATGTCTCCTAGAGGTCTCTGAAGCTATGTTCTAGTCTTCCCAACTCATGTCTTTTGTGTGCCAGTCCTAGAAGATGTCTCTTCATCTAATCCTTTTTGAGATCAAGCTTACTCTGAGTCTTGATTTATTCTGAATCTACAAAAACTTCATAGTCTCTGTAGGATATACTTGGCGTTGAGTACCAAGTGTTAATATGAAAAGTTGAGTCTGACTTCAAACGAATTGTGCTTCCTGTGAAGGTGGATTTATTATCCTTTGACCAAGTCTATTGTGAGATCTATTCTAATGTTCGGTCATCTTTTGAGCCTTTTCCTCCTTACAATCAATCTCCATATGAGATATTACATATCTCAAAAGTAGCTTATTCTTCATCTTCTTTGGTACATGGATGTATTCTTTCATGTATACAACTTGGATAGTATGCTCCATCTCTCATCTAATATGTTGCTTCCTGCAACTATCACTATAGCTTCCTCAGGGTTATCACCTCTGACCTACCCGGAACAAGAAAAACAAGGGACAAACAACAGACAAGGATAATATTCTTTATATGAATAATAAAACAATAGCAGGAACAATCGTCACAGTAGCTCCTTTAGAGCTATCACTTGTGACCTGCCTAAAATAAGGGTAAATAGTAAGAAGTACAATAATAATGAGAGCAACACTCTTCTAGTGTTGTGATGAATCATTCTTTCATGGTAACCTAACATCAAAACAAGAAGTTTCTCCTAAAGGAGATGTTCGCTATATCTGGTAAATGATTACAATAAGCATGTATCTTAATAATGCTCACATGCTACCAAGTATAATTTTTTTTAAAGATTTCTATCTCAACTATGAGGTAGTTATCAAACTTGACATGTGTAAATTTGAATCTTATAAACTTAATCAATCAAACCTGGAACTTGGAGTCTTGTCCTCAAGAACATGAAGTTGAAACATCAACATCAATAACACAAAGCTAGAACAATATCATCAACACCACAAGGTTGGAACAACATCTTCAATAGCACCAGGTTGGAACAACAACATCATCAACAACACGAGGCTGAGACAACAACATCATCAACACGAGGCTGAGACAACAACATCATCATTAGGACAAGGCTGACACAACAACATCAACAACACGAGGTTGAGACAACAACATCATCATCAAGACGAAGTAGAGACAACAACATCAACAACACGAGGCTGATACAACAACATCATCATCAACACGAGGCTAAGACAACAACATCAACAACACAAGGCTGATACAACAACATCATCATATGGAAACAGTATGAGGCAGGTTCAACAACAACATTTTGTGGAACTCTGACAGACTGTCCTTACCAAACCTTGAAGATCTTCCCAGGAATCATAAGATTCCCTAGGATATAAAATCCTAACAAGCTACCACGTGGTACTCTGACAGACTGTCCTGATCGGAACTTCGGGATCTTCCCACGAATCATAAGATTCCCTAGGATGTAGAATCCTAATGGAGCTACCTCTAATGACCACAACTGGAATATACATGCACAGGTACTCTAACAGACCATCCTTACTGGACCTTCGTGATCTACCTAGGGATGATCAATCCCCTAGGATATAAAATCCTAACGGAGCTACTTGTTGTTGGTCAGGATACCATAGTATCATCAACATCACTCCCCATTTTGAGGGAGGTCCTTTCAGACAACACCAATCTTATCTCGTAAATATGAAAACTTCACAGAGACAGAGGCTTGGTCAACACATCTACAACCTGCTCATCTGTGCCAACATATTGGTGCTTTACAACTCCACTCTGCACCATATCACGAATGTAGTGATACCCGATCTCTATGTGCTTCGATTTATCATGGAACAATGGGTTCTCCATCATCTTTATACAACTTTGTTTCTCACATAGAATCACATTGGCTTCCATCTCCAAATTGAACAGAACTGTCAACAACTTTCGAAGCCATATGGATTCACAACTGGCATAACATGCTGCAACGTATTCCACTTCTGTCGTGTTGAGAGAAATACTAGATTACTTCCTTCTTTTCCATGGAGTCATGTCTAACCCCAGACTGGAGCAACATCCTAAAGTGCTCCTTCTATCTGAAGCACTTCCAGCCCTATCTAAATCAGTGTAACCATATAGTCTGAAGTCATGATCTCCAGTATAACGAAGAACATTATCCAACGTACCCTTGAGGTATCTCATCACATGCTTTGCATCTAAAAATTGAACACATTTGGGCTCTATTAGATATTGACTAAGGGTGTTCTCAACAAAGCATATATTTGGCTTGGTATTCATCAGATACATCAATGATTCAATCATTTTTCTCTATAGAGTAACATCAACCAACTCTGACGAAATATCAACCAGGAGTTTCAAAATTGTTTCCATGGGTGTGTTCATGGATTTACATTCTATCATGTCAAATATCTTTAGTATTTCAACTGCATACTTCCCTTGGTTAAGGGAGATCTTCTCTGGGCTCTGTCAGACTTCAAGACCTAATAAATAATGCATCAGGCCTAGGTCTTTCATTTCAAACTCTGCAACGAGCTTCTTCTTGCAATATGTGATGAGATTTTCTTCATCTATCAAGAATAAGTCATCCACATATAACAACAATATAACTGGTCTATCATTCCCAATCTTGAAGTAAAGTTTGGGATCAGCTTTACTCTTGGTAAAGCCCAAGCTCATCAGAAAACTATCAATCTTGCCATACCAAGGTCTTGGAGCTTGCTTCAACTTGCAGACATGAGTCTTCCTATCATGTACTTTGGAAACCAAATTTTCACATCACATTATACCAACCTGGTACATTTGTTTAGCTACAAATTAATTTGCACAATAATGTGCTAGCTTTATGTGCTTTCTGCAAAGCACTATTTGTCTCGCTGCTTGAGAGTATGTCCTCTACTCTTTCTGCAACTGTTCCTCTAGGACTGAGACTCTACACCTGAAATTCCTCTGAAGCTGAGAATCACTATAGTTGTTGAACTCTGAGAGTAGTTCCTCTATTCTATCATGGCATGTTGGCCCTTGGTCATGTATTAAGGAAGAAAGCAAAGATTAAGGAAGAAGAAAGACAAAGTATGAAGTGCGTCGAAGGCACACAAACCGAGGAAGGGTCGAAGTGGTTAAAGATGCATAAAAGAAGGAACAAAGTAAAGGAAAGCAAGTCATTGAAAGAAAAAATCAAGGAAGACAAAGCAACAAAGAAGATAGACCATAGACAAGTCAACAAGCAGAAGAAGACATTAATGGGTACTTTGGAGCACCTCGCAGAGAAGAAGGAGGAATAGGTCGACGAAGTCCTTAAAATTAGGGTTATGTGGATCTAGGGTTTTGGGAATGAGGATTTAGGGTTTTGTACACCTGGGCTTTGTTCTAGGGTTTTCTAAGAGTCATGGAATGTATAAATAGAGGTCAAGAAGAGTTGAGAGCAGGGAGGCAAGAGTGGTATTGAGATGTAGAAGTGTTGTGTTTTAGAGTATTCTTGTATTTTGGGTCTTCAGTTGGGTGTGAAGATCTACTTTGCAGCTGGGTGCACAGGGATAGGGAATAAAGAGGAAGAGAGAGAAGGATATGTAGCTGAGTGCACAGATAGAACTATATATTTTCATCTAGTCAATCGATAAACAAAGTTTTGTGGACATAGCCCTAGGGAGAGGGTGAACCACACAAAATATTGTTGTATGTGGTTGATGCTGTGTCATTTTCTATCCTTTATACTGTTATTGCACTATTATTTTTCCTATTGAAGATAAGAAGATATAACTAACTTCGTGAAGTTAAGCCTAATATTGTTAAGAATTTCTAGGTTATTTTGCGTTGTTGTTTTAGAATCATCTTGAATTTCCTCTGGTTGTAGACACTTGTGTCCTGCAACCCCCCCTATTGCTACTTCGAGTGAGACTTCATCTTCTTCACAGATGTTTCCATAAGGTCCAGTAGTTAGGGTTTGTTGGTGCGTTGTTAGAGTTGAACCCTAAGTCTTCTCCTATACCAACAAATGGTTGCGTTGTCGGGACCAGGATCTTCTTGAGGGAATGTCAAGGTGGTTTCCATCGAAGATAGAGATTCATAGGTGGATAGAAGAACAAGAAAGGGACTTCGTCATAGCTCAGAACAAGAACCCTAACATTAGTACAAAAGAATGCTTGGAGAGGTACATCTTTACTGATGTGCACAAGATTTTCTTTGCTGGAGTTCATGAGGAGTTGTACGAGTGGTTAGCCAGACTAGCAGACACTCAGTTTGAAATCAGATCTAGACCACCTGTGGTTTGGACATCGAAATTGATTAAGAAAGTCAATAAAGTTGATAACGTGGTATCAAGGGCAGTGGATCTCTGGTTTGACAACACTATTGGAGGGTACATTACTGAATTTTCTATTGACATAGTGGAATCATATAGTCAAGCAGAGAGGTATTTCTTCAAAGGCCCTAGGGGAAAGTTTCTACACTTTTTGAAGCTGAATATTAAGATGTTATTGCATGAGAAGAATATCTTGAAGATACAGTAATTAGTTGGATCTTAAAGCTAAT
>ML829517.1:28810-45017 GCA_009831015.1 Picea engelmannii | reverse complement strand
GGAATCATATAGTCAAGCAGAGAGGTATTTCTTCAAAGGCCCTAGGGGAAAGTTTCTACACTTTTTGAAGCTGAATATTAAGATGTTATTGCATGAGAAGAATATCTTGAAGATACAGTAATTAGTTGGATCTTAAAGCTAATTTTCAAGAATTTAGACAACGACGATGACACAGAGGCTAGACACACCCACAGTGGGAGATCATTCAGAAAGATTCCTCTTGCGAACCTATTTAAGCAGAGTTACAGACCAGTAGCACAAGACGAAGGATTCTATAGTAGAGAGGAAGCAGAGCAATCAAACGAAGAGTGTTCATAGTTCGCAAGGGAAAAGGAAGTAAATGTTAAGGTTTAAGATATTATTAGAGTTCTTTTCATTTCACTATATAACAATAGCATAAGATAGGATCACTGAGAAATACACAATCACAAGACACACATCATTTATCCTAGGAAACCCTCATGGGGTAAAAATCCCAAAAAAACTTCCTTATTATAGATAGCCAATACAATGCCAAGAGATAACTCAAACAAATACATAAATTCCTCTCCCAAGAATCTCTCTCTCTCTCTCTCTCTCTCTCTCTCTCTCTCTCTCTCTCTCTCTCTCTCTCTCTTCTCCAACTGCAGCTCTGAAACTTGTCTCTCAATGAACAAGTGAGTGTGTTTCTAAGTGAGGCGCTAGCCTCCTTATTTATACAACTCTGGCACGTGTGGAGGTTTCTTTTCACTGGAAAGGCTGACTTCTCAATCTGGGTGGTTATAACCACCTTTAATATATTATGGGGCCTCTTTAATATATTATGGGGCTGACTTCTTATTCTACCTATTACAATTGTGTTTTGACCAATCCACAAAAGGGGATTTGGTATTTTACAATAGCCAACATGATCAATCCACAATAGGGGATTGATCTAATGAATAATACAACAACAATAATTAGAATACACTTTGCAGTTACATTATTTCAACACTCCCCCTTAACAAGAAGGGTATTCTACAATAGCATCAGGCGAGAGAGAGGACAACATCATCAACAACATCAGGTGGGTGAAAGAACAACATCATCAATATCATCCTGGAGCACTCACTGGCGTATCTATAAGTCATCAGAAGTTTTTCTCATCATCAACACAACA
The DNA here is from genome assembly GCA_009831015.1 of Picea engelmannii. Taxonomy (NCBI): domain Eukaryota; kingdom Viridiplantae; phylum Streptophyta; class Pinopsida; order Pinales; family Pinaceae; genus Picea; species Picea engelmannii. The sequence continues at coordinate 43,879 of ML829517.1, read as the reverse complement.
TAGAGGCTGGAGAATCATCAACACAACATGGAGCTGGAGTAGCATCATCATCCTCATCGGTATGAGGCTAAGGTAACATCATCATCATCATCATCATTAAAGATGAAATAATATCATCATCATCATCTTCTTCAGCAAGGACTCGGGAGCTGAAGTGGCATCATTATCATCATTTTCAGCAAGAGTCTGAAGTGGCATCATCATCATCATCTTCAGCAAGAGGATGAAGTGGCATCATCATCATCATCATCTTCAGCAAGAGGCCGAAGTGGCATCATCATCATCAACTACATCGACATGGATTAGTATAACACTAATACATCTTCATCATCAATAACAACACAAGGCTGATACAACATCAAAAACAACAATATCACAGCACAAAGGCTACCAACACATCATCACAACACGAGGTTGGAAACACATCATCACAACACGAGGTTGGCACATCATCACAACAATTAAGCTGGCACATCATCACAACAATTAAGCTGGCACATCATCACAACAATTAAGTTGGCACACCACACAACAATTTAGCTGGAAAACACAACACAACAATTAAGTTGGAATCACAACACAACAATTAAGCTGGAATCACAACACTATACTGGCCTTACGTCACAACAATTAAGATGGAAGCACAGTAGTAGACTTGCTTTACGTCACAAAAATTAAGCTGGAAGCACAATAGTAGACTTTCTTTTCATCACAGAAATTAGGCTGGAAGCACAACCATATCTCAACACAATACTAGACTGGATTTACGTCACAACAATTAAGTTGGAAGCACAGTGCTACGCATATCTCAACACAATACTATATTGGCTTTACATCACAACAATTAAGCTGGAAGCATAGTGCTAGGCATATCTCAACACAATACTACATTGTCTTTACGTCACAACAATTAAGGTGGAAGCACAATACTAGGTATATCTCAACACAATACTAGACTGGCTTTACGTCACAGCAATGAAGCTGGAAGAACAGTGCTAGACTGACACATATCACCACAACGATTAGGCTGGAATCACAGTACTAGACTGGCTTTACATCACAACAATTAAGCTGGAAGCATAGTGCTAGAATGGCATATCTCAACACAACACTAATCCCCCTTTCGAGGGAGGTCCTTTCAAACTATACCAAGCTTATCTCGAAAGTGCTCAAACTTTACACGAGATAGAGGCTTGGTCAACACATCGAAAACCTATTCATATGTGCTAACAGATTGGAGCTTTATGGCTCCTCTCTGCACCATGTCACCAATGTAATGATATCGAATATCTATGTGCTTCGACTTGTCATGAAATACATGATTCTCTGTCATCTTTATGTAGCTCTGGTTGTCACATAGGATCATGGTTGCTTCCATCTCTAGGTCGAATAGACCAGTCAATAACTTACGAAGCCATATAGCTTCGCAGTTGGCAGAAGACACAACAATGTATTCTGCTTCCGCTGTACTAAGAGCAATGTTGGATTGCTTCCTACTCTTCCATGAGATCATGGTTGATCCCAAACTGAAACAACATCTTGAAGTGCTCTTCCTGTCAGAGACACTTCCATCCCAATATGAATCAGTGTACCCACTCAATGTGAAATCATGATATCCATCATAGTTGAGACCACAATCTAATGTACCCTTAAGGTACCTCATCACATGTTTTGCAACAACTAGGTGAACATGTATGGGTTCTACCATAAACTGACTCAAAGTGTTCACGACAAAACAAATATCTGGTCTGGTGTTCATCAGGTACATCAACGATCCAATGATCTGTCTATACAGTGTGGCATCAATCAATTCTGACGAACTGTCGACCAATAGCTTCAGCTTCATTTCCATGGGTGTATTCATGGACTTGCACCCCAACATGTCGAATCTCTTTAGGATTTCGACTGCATACTTTCCTTGGTTAAGGAAGATTCTCTCTGGGCTCTGCCATACCTCAAGACCTAAGAAATAATGCATTAGCCCAAGGTATTTCATCTCAAATTCTGAGGAGAGCTTCTTCTTATATTAGGTGATGATATTTTCTTCTCCAGTTAAGAATAAGTCATCCACGTACATCAACAATATTATCGGTTCATCATTCATAACCTTGAAATAAAGGTTAGAAGCAAATTTACTCTTGGTAAAGCCCAATCTCGTCAGGAAACTGTCAATTCTGCCATATCAAGCTCTCGGAGCTTGCTTCAATACGTACAAATCCTTCTTCAACTGGCATACATGAGTCTTTCTATATTCAATATTCAAAACAATTTTTCTCATTACATTGTACCAATCTGGTACACTTGCTCAACTGCAACTCAATCTGCACAATCATGTGCTAGCTCTATGTGCTTTCTGCAAGGCACTATCTGTCTCACTGTCTGGGAGTATGTCCTCTACTCTCTCTGCAACTGTTCCTTCTGGAATCTGGGACTCTGCACCTACAACTTCTCTGAGGCTGAGAATGACTGCTTCATTCTCACTGTGGCTGCTAAAACCTGAGAGTAACTCTTATTTTATCACGACAACAATTTCATCTGAAACTGAGAGTGGATCAATAACTGATACTGAAGATAGCTCTTCTTATTTCATGGAGGTAACTCTATCTTTCATTGTAGTCATGTCTCCATGACCCAACTAATGTATTGCACCAACTGCCACTCAATTTTTAAATATGGGAATTGCTCCCCCTTTATATCATACTATATATGAATCATGGTTGTTTTGGTTGTCTAGAACTATTTCTTCAATAAGTGTTTCGTCATAGTCTTCTCCCCTTTGCTGGGAGAATCTTCTAGACATACATCAGGCTTTGTACATCTGTAACACGTTTGATTTGTATAGATCAATATTGGAAGTCAATATTGACTTCTCATCTCACGGAAGAAACCATATCCTAGTCTTTTTGTCTAGCTTCCTTCTTTGTCACTGAAACAAGCAAATCATCCCGGAGATTTCATGTCTCCTAGGAGTCTCTGAAGTTATGATCTGTCTTCTAGTCCTGGAAGTTGTCTCTTCATCTGATCCTTTCTGAGATCAGGTTTACTCTCGATTTCTTCTAATTCTGCAAGGACTTCATCATCTCTTACAGGGTATGCTTGGTGTTGCATACCAAGTCTAAATATGAAAGACTGAGTCAGGATTCAAACGAGTTCTACATCCCGTTCTAATGTTCAGTCATCTTTGGAACCTTCTGCTCCTTTCAATCAATCTTCATATGAGATACTCTGAATCTCAAGAGATAGCTTCTTCTTCATCTTCTTTGGTGCATGAGTGTATATGGTCATGTACATAGTCTGCTTCATGTCTCATATAATATGTTGCCTTCTGCAACCTTTACTATAGCTTTCTTAGGGTTATCATCTGTGACCTGAAACAAGGTCAACAAAACAAAAAGCAAGAATAATATCCTTTTGATAATAATAGATGAAGCAATAGAATGAATAATCATCACAGTAGGTCCTTTAGAGCTATCATTCGTGGCTTGTCTGAAGCAACGATCAAAAGTAAGAGATACACTATGAAATGAGGTCAACACTCTTATAGTGTTGTGTTCGAACATTCCTCCATGGCAACTTGGAACTAACACACGAGGTTTCTCCTAGAGGAGGTGTTAGTTATATCAGGCAAATGATTACATTAAGTATTTACCTCTATATCCTCACATGCTACTAAGTATAATAATTTACAAAGACTGTTATCTCAACTATAGTGGTTACAACTTGTCATGTGTAACTTTGAATCTTATCAACTTGATTAATCAAACCTGGGACCTGCAGCCTTGTCCTCATGAATGAGTGCTTGCTTTTCTTCCAAGTCTCCTTCACTCAAGATGACAAGTGCTTTCTTCAACCTGTCTTTTGTACTAAGACAATATGCTATCTTGATAGAGGGTTGGGTTAGAGGATAAGCTCTATGATCTCAACTTTTAATCCATCTAATACCTTAACTCATATTTTGATCAAAGGTTAGAATGATGGTCATAGCTACAACATGCAACACTGATCAAAATAATGTCATAACAAATATATGCATATCAGAATAATCACACTTGGGTTGCATCATTCCTCTGAATGTGTTGGATCTTGAGATCCTTATGGATCTATGGAAAGAGATCCCTTCTCTTGCAAATACCCTTTAAAGATTAACCGTTTAAACATGTGTGAGTACATACCTCTGACGACACTTGCAGGTAGAGGCACCATCTGGTAGTACCAGTAATGATCACCAACTCTTAAGAATTTCAAGGGTGAATGCAACTGGTACTACGACTGCAATTGCAATTGACACTGCAACTGCAATTGCAATTGATACTGCAACTGGTTCTGAGACTGCAATTGCAACTGCAACTTAGGGTTTTATGAGGAAACCCTAATTTTTCAAACTTTAAATTTTGAAATTCTGATCCAAGGGATAGATGCGCTGAGCTGAGGCGAGTAGACTGGTGCAGTCAAATTTATGAAAATCCAACTTTTACCCCTTCAAACTTGATCAGTAGATTTTTGGACTGTTGCTTCTAGTTTTCTGGTACCTTTGGTACTCTGGTACTTCTGGTACTCTGTACTTTGTGAAACTAGGGTTTCAATTTCTGGGAGATCTAGCCACTAAAAAGTTGCGCTGAGGATGCCAAAGTGATCCTTGAGGAAGGGAGCACTTTTCTAGATGGTTTTGGGGCTGAATTACTTCATCAACAAAAAGCCCTAATTTGCATGTACGACAACAGTGACGTTTTTCACTTTCTCTTGTGAAAGATGCTCTCTTCAGCATAGCTCTGATACCATGTTAAGGTTTAAGCTATTATTATAGTTCTTTGCATTTCAGTAGATAACAATAGAATAAGATAGGATCACTGAGAAATACACAATCACAAGAGACACATCATTTATCGTGGGAAACCCTCATGGGGGAAAAAACCCAACAAAAATTCCTTATTATAGATAGCCAATACAATGCCAAGAGATAACTCAAACAAATACAAAAATTCCTCTCCCAAGAATGTGCCTCTCTCTCTCTCTCTCTCTCTCTCTCTCTCTCTCTCTCTCTCTCTCTCTCTCTTCTCCAACTGCAACTCTGAAACTTGTCTCTTAATGAACAAGTGAGTGTGTGTCTAAGTGAGGCACTAGCCTTCTTATTTATGCAACTCTAGCATGTGTGGAGGTGTCTTTTCACTGGCAGGGCCAACTTCTCAATCTGGGTGGTTATAACCACCTTTAATATATTTTGGGGCCTCTTTAATATATTCTGGGGCTAACTTCTTATTCTTCCTATTACAATTGTGTTTTGACCAATCCGCAAAAATGGATTTGGTCTTTTACAATAGCTGACATGATCAATCTGCAATAGGGGATTGATCTAATGAATAATACAACAATAATAATTAGAATACACTTTGCAGTTACATTATTTCAACAGTAAATACCGAAGAACTTCGTCGAGAAGAACCAAAAACTTATGGTAATGTGCCTACTTTCGAAGTAAGTATTACTACTCCTCCTGTTGTTTTAGCAACATTAAGTAACCAGAGTAACTAGAGTAATCTGAGCACTCAGAGCACTATTACAAGCAGTTTAGTACATACTCAGTGGAGAAACCAAGAAAAATCAATTACAGATGAAATGAGGTTACCCATTTTCATAGGAGATGGATCTGAGGATCCTGACCAACAATGGTTCTTATGCGAAGTTGTATGGAGCATTAAGCAAGTCACCAACAAAGCTGTTAAAAGAGCTCAGTTTAGTACTACTTTGAGGGACCGTGCACTAAGCTGATATATGAAGTTTGTTAAAGTATTTGTACAGCCTAAACCATTGAATGACATTAAGACTGTGTTGAGTGCAGAGTTCAAGAAACCTAAGTCAGAGTTGCAGTGCATTACAGAGTTGAAGGAAATCAATCAGAAGGTGACTCAACCAGTTTGGGAATTTGATCAAAGGTTTAAGACCTTGACATGCCATTTAATTTTTCAGATTCCAGACGAACAAAATAAGGAATGGTTCATCATTGCTCTCCTGCCACACATTAGAGTTCCTCTGATGCAACAGAAGGTCGCTTCGCAGGCTGAGGCATTAGAGATTGCCATGAAACTAGAAGCAACCCTTGTAGGAGAATACAGTCCAGGTATGAGTCAGATTTTGAATCAATTAACTAGTTTATCTTTACAGGTTGAAGATATGAAGAAATACAAAGGAAAGGAGAAAAGAGAAGACATCTGGTGTGTCATATGTAAAGTAGAGGGCCATGAAAAAGAGCACTCTCCTTTATTTAGTGAATACTTGGCCTCTGGAGCCCCTATCCCTTTGAAGCAGGCTACTTTACCATGGTGCGAGGTATGTAGAACTAGACATTGCCCTGGTGAATGTTATTATATGAAGAAATATGTCCAGACACCCACCATTCTTTATTATACATTCTATAGATATGTGGGGAACGACGAGAGCAACTGTATGGCTTATTATCTCATGCATGAAAGGTCAAGGGATGCATATAGAATTCAAGGAGAATTTCAACCAAAAGGGAACGCTGCGCAGTTCAATTCCCCAGGAAGAGGAAGCTTCTCCCCTCACGGTGGGTACAGAGGAAGAGGACAAGGAGGAAGCATGGGTCGAGGTCAAGGTCAGATTATTTGCTACAGCTATGCCCAACTAGGCCATTTGACGAGGGATTGTCAAAACCCTTGTACTACTTGCAACTATTGTAATTCATTTGACCATGTCATTGAATATTGTCTAGTATTGTTAGCTAAAGTTCAGGAAAGACAAGGTGAAAACCAACAAGTCAAGAAAATAACAGTTGAACCTCCCGATCAGGAACCCAGGGTCGCTATTATTACCAGGGGAGGTGCTATCACATGAGAAGATAGTGTGACTCCAGGAAAGACTATATATGGACCAGGGATCATAAGAGATTCAGAGAAGGCACCATTGTTTGATCCAAGGAAAGAAAAGAATACCTTTGAAGAAGCAAGAAGAGAATTTGTAGGTGAACAAGATTCTTCATATAAGGAACAATCAAAAGTAAGGGAATGTGAAATGCCTCCAACATTTGATCAATCTGCCCCACCTAGATAAGGAAAAGATGTAAGCAAGCTTGTGGACTTATTGTATACTTGTATTGACTTGATTAAAGATGAAAAAGTTGTACAGGAACTACAACACATGATAAGACAATATGAAATTGGAAGAGTAGATCCTCTGCTGAGTAGAGTTGTCAATCAAGTATCTAGAAAAATAAGGACAAGCAAGGAACTGCACCTTAGTGCTTAGATTGGAGATTACAACATGAACTATGTGGTCCTCGACCTGGGATCAGAAGTAAATGTTATGATGAAGTAGACTTGGGAATTGATGGGAAAACCTAAATTGATTTACTCTCATGTTAGGCTTAGGATGGCTAATCAGCAGGCAGTGATCCCCTTTGGAAGACTAGAGCATGCCCCTGTGGACATCGACGGAGTGAGGACATATGCAGACTTCAAAGTGATTGAGATCATTGATGATAGTTTCCCCTATCCTGCGTTGTTGGGTATTGATTGGGATTTTGATAATTTGACTGTTATTGACCTGAAAAAGAGAAGAATTATATTTGAAGGTGATGTCCTTAGGGTCATTGCAACTCTTGAGCCCAATGAAGGTCGCAGATACATCGAACCTATAAGAGAAGAAGATTTCACCTATGATCTAGAGAACATCTATAAATTAACAACATGACAACATGATTATATTAATCCTACAGCAGATGGAAATCTAAGTTGGTGAAGTGAAAGTGCATGCTCATCAGATTCAGAAGAAGCATTGGAAAATTGGCAGAACGGATTGTATGAAGTCTCCACGTGGAGGTGTGCTAGATTGACCAAAGTCGTTTGCTGGATTGGCAAAGAAGTAAGTAATCTTCCTACATTTGATGGTTTGAATAATTTAGAGACATTTCTATTTGAATTTTAAGGAATTGTACCAGTACAACAGAGGTTGTTTTCACTAGACGAAGCTTTGAAAGAAACACCAGCTAGATGGTGGGGAACACACAAGAAGAACATGTGGAGTGGGTACAATGTCGCACCTTGTTGACAATGTGATTTTTAGACCAAGTTGAAGGTTGCGAAGTTCGATACACAAGTCAGAGTTGTCTTAGGGACCATGTGCGAAGTTGTGAGGAAGCCTGGAGCAACATTCCTAAAGAACAATGGGTACATAAGTTCATTAACACCTTAGATACTATGCCTATNTCAAGCATAACTGCGTGTAGTCACTAAAAATTGGTATGGTATGACCCATAACTTTATAGCTGCATTCCTATTTGAAATTCAGTACCCCACAGTAGATCATGCTTTACAAATTGTCAGACAGAAGGTCTTTGAGGGGGCACCTAACCCCATCTTGAACAAGAAGAAGATGAATGGACTGCGCCTCTTCAGCGATTACAGGGTTGCAATAATATTAATGTTGATGAGGATGATGACCCTAGGAATGTGAACATTTCAGAAACCGAAGGAAAAAGAGATATAGAAGGGCTAGGGATTGAACTACCTTTTGGTTGGGAACCTATTAAAATTAACAAAGTTAATATTGGAACAGAGAAAGCACCTAAGTTGGCAAATGTTGGAGACTACTGGGATGATGCTACTATTGGTAAGATTACAGAACTATTGCATGAGTATCATTACTTGTTTCCAACCAAGTTCACAGACATGAAGGGCATTAAAGGGCCCATGGGAGAAATGAAGATTCCTTTGAAAGCATATGCAAGACTTGTCAAGCAGCGGCCTTACAGACTGAATCCCAAGTACAAGCAAAAATTTAAGATTGAATTAGATAGAATGTTGGAAGCAGGAATTATAGAACCAATCAAAGAATCTGAATGGATCAGCCCTATGGTGGTCCAAGACAAGAAGACATGAGAAATCAGAATCTGTGTAGATCTAAGGAAACTGAATGATGCATGTTTACATGATCCATTTCCTACACCTTTTACTGATGAAGTCCTAGATAATGTAGGAGGACAGGAAGTTTATTCATTCACAGATGGATTTTCAGGCTACCACCAGATCAAAATTGCTAAGGAGGACAGACATAAGACTACATTTGCAATAGAATGGGGTTCCTTTTAGTACATGGTGATGCCTTTTGGTTTGAAGAATGTACTAGCCATCATTTCCATTGTGGTGGTTGAAGAATTTAAGGAATTTTTACATAAGCTTTTGGAGGCATAAGATTTTTAGTCTACTGAAAGATCATATTGAATCTTTGAGATTAATGTTAGATAAGTCCAGGCAATGTCAGATTGCCCTGAACTTGAAGAAGTGTATTTTCTTTTCACCTTTTGGAGTGTTGTTAGGACACATTGTGTGTAATCATGGGTTGTTGGTAGATCCTTCCAAGATTGCTATCATTGTTGATCTACCTCCTCCTACTTCGGTTTGATAGCTGCGCACTGCATTAGGACACACTGGATATTATAGAAAGTTTATTAAGGGTTACGCACAGATAACAACACCTATGGAAAAACTATTAAATAAGGATAGTAAGTTTCAATGGATAGAGGAATGCCAACAAAGCTTCGACACACTAAAGAAAAAAATGGTCACTGCGCCTATTTTGGTTTTTCCAAATTGGAGTAAGGAATTCCATGTTCATGTCGATGCTTCATCCATTGCATTAGGAGCAGTTTTATCACAACCAAGTGCAGAAGATATTGACTACCCTATAGCCTTTGCTAGCAGGAAGCTTTCTACATCTAAAATGAATTATCCTATCACTGAAGGAGAAGGCCTAGCTATGGTATATGCACTGCAGAAGTTTAGACACTACTTGTTGGGAGGACATTTTAAGATGTTTATTGATCATTCTTCATTGAAGTGCTTAGTCAACAAGCTAGTGTTGGGGGGAAGAATATGCAGATGGTTATTATTATTCTAAGAGTATGACTTTGAGATTGTGGTCAAGCCAGGAATAATGAATAAGGGACTTGACCACTTATCCAGGTTAGAACATGGAGAGGAACCTACCAGTTTGGATGATACACTACCATATGCACAGTTGTTGGCCATCAGGAAAGTCGACGATAACTTCGTCGAGATAGTCTAGTTCTTGTCCATAGGAATGGCACCTCATGAGTATATACTTATTTAGAAGAAATAGTTGGTAGTCTGCGTTGCAGATTTTCAACTTATAGCTGGACAATTATATAAGATGGGACCATATGAGATCTTAAGAAGATGTGTTATGGAGTCAAAAAGACCATTGATTCTTGCAGAAGCACATGAAGGGATCGCAGGAGGACATTATGCAGGGAAAGAAACAACGCAGAAGGTTCTCAAAGCTGGCCTCTGGTGGCCCACTTTACATAGGGATGCTAAGGAATACTACAGAGTCTGTGATGCATGCCAAAGAGTAGGGAAGCCTTCTAGAAAGGATGAGATACCTTTAGCACCTCAGTTAACTGTACATGCATTTGAGAAATGGGCTATTCACTTTGTGGGACCTATCAACCCACCAGGAAAGCGCACAGAAGCTCGATATATCATCACTACTACAAAGTATTTGACTAGATGGGAAGAAGTAAGAGCAGTTAAAGATTGTAATGCAGCCACAACTGTGCGATTCATATTTGAGGATATCATAACCATATTTGGATGCCCAAATATCCTTATGAGTGATCAAGGAACACACTTCATCAAAAAAACTATTGAAGCCTTGACTCAGGAGTTCGAAGTTCACCATTAGAAGAGAACACCATATCACCCACAGGCAAATGGTACAGTTGAAGCTTTCAATAAGATTTTGGAGACAATGTTAACTACGATTTGCAGTGTCCACAGAGATGATTGAGATTTGAGAATTCCAACAGTGTTATGGGCTTATCAAACTACTTGCAAAAAGTTGACAACACAGACTCCCTTTAAGTTAGTTTATGTCCAGGAAACAATGGTACCTATGGAAAATTTGGTTCCTAGTTTAAGAATTGCAACATTTATAGGTATGGATGACACCGATGTTGTTCAAGACAGGCTCGCATAGTTGATAGAACTAGAGGAAGACAGGTTCATTGCAGGATTTCATCAGCGTGTCCAAAAAGAACGAGAAAAGGCTTACCATGATAGACATATCAAGAAGAAAGCATTTAAATAAGGAGATTTGGTACTTTTATATGACAACAAGTTCGTGAAGCATCCAGGAAATTTTAGGACACATTGGCTTCGGACATTCGAGGTTGCCTATGTTATAGAAGGAGGAGTTGCGCAGTTGAAGACTATTAAAGGAGAATGGAAGGATGGTTTAGTAAATGGGAGTTAGTTGAAGCTATATTGTGACAACCAACTGCCTCACAACTCTCAATAAAAGAAAAGAAAGAAGGGTCTAGGTACTAGGTGCAGTTGAAATTGAGTACCAGACACAAAAAATACAGTCTGCACACGATAGGGAGGGACAGAGCAGAGATCACAGGCTGCTCCGCGCAGCCTGCAGTCGAAGTAATATACAGGGCTCAACCCTGCAATGACTCGGGATGAGTCACATGTGAGTGTTGGGGGCTTGTTGTCCCTTGGTCATGTATTAAGGAAGAAAGCAAAGATTAAGGAAGAAGAAAGACAAATTATGAAGTGCGCGAAAGGCACACAAACCGAGAAAGGGTCAAAGTGGTTAAAGATGCATAAAAGAAGGAACGAAGTAAAGGAAAGCAAGTCGTTGAAATAAAATATCAAGGAAGACAAAGAAGCAATGAAGATAGACCGTGGAAAAGTCAACAAGCGGAAGAAGACATTAATGGGTACTTTGGAGCACCTTGCGGGAAAGAAGGAGAAATAGGTATACAAAAGTCCTTAAAATTAGGGTTATGTGGATCTAGGGTTTTGGACACCTGGGCTTTGGTCTAGGGTTTTCTAAGAGTCATGGAATGTATAAATAGAGGTTAAGAAGAGTTGAGAGCAGGGAGGCAAGAGTGGTATTGGGATGTAGAAATGTTATGTTTAAGAGTATTCTTGTATATTGGGTCTTCAGCTGGGTGTGAATATCTACTTTGCAGCTGGGCGCGCAGGGATAGGGAATAAAGGGGAAGAGAGAGAAGGATCTACAACTGAGTGCACAGATAGAACTATATATTTTCATCTAGTCGATCAATAAACACAGTTTTGTGGATGTATCCCTAGGGAGAGGGTGAACCACATAAAATCTTGTTGTATGTGGTTGATGTTGTGTCTTTTGCTATCCTTTATACTGTTATTTCACTGCTATTTTTCCTATTGAAGATAAGAAGATATAACTAACTTTGTGAAGTTAAGCCTAATACTGTTAAGAATTTCTAGTTTATTTTGCGTTGTTGTTTTAGAATCATCTTGAATTTTCTCTGGTTGTAGACACATGTGTCCTGCAACCCCCCCTATTGCTACTTTGGGTGAGACTTCATCTCCTTCGAGGATGTTGCCGTAAGGGCCAATAGTTAGGGTGTGTTGGTGCACTGTTAGATTTGAACCCTAGGTCTTCCCCTGTACCAACATGGCAACAACTTCATCTGAAACTAAGAGTGGCTCAGTAACTGATACTGAAGGTAGATTTCATTTTTTCATGGAGGTAACTCAATATCAAATACATGGAATGCTCCCACTGAATCTCATACTATAATAGAATCATGGTTTTTTTGGTTGTCTTCATGAATACTGGAACTATTTCTTCGAATACTGGAGTAAGTGTCTTGTCATAGTCTTCTCCCTATTGTTGGGAGAATCCTCTGGAAACAAATCAGGATTTGTACATCTTTATACTATTATTTGCAACATGCTTGATCTATTATATCAATCTTGGAAGTCACCATTGACTTCCTTTCTAGTCTTAAGGAAAAATCCATATCCTGGTCCTTCTGACTGGCTTCCTTCTCTGTTACTGAAACAAGGGAATCTTCCCAGGAGATTTCATGTCTCCTAGAGGTATTTGAAGCTATGATCTAGTCTTCCCAACTCAGGGAATTTGTTTTTCAGTCCTGGAAGATGTCTCTTCATCTGATCCTTTCTGAGATCAAGCTTACTCTGAGACTTGATTTCTTCTGAATCTATAAAAACTTCAGTCTCTACAGGATATACTTTGTGTTGAGTACCAAGTGTTAATATGAAACGTTGAGTCAAACTTCAAATGAATTCTGCTTCTTGTCAAGGTGGCTTCATTATCCTTTGACCAAGTCTATTGTGAGATATATTCTAATGTTTGGTCATCTTTGGAGCCTTCTTCTCCTTACAATCAATCTCCATATGAGATATTATGTATCTCAAAAGTAGCTTATTCTTCATCTTCTTTGGTACATGGATGTATTGGGTCATGTATACAACTTGGATAGTCTACTCCATGTCTCATCTAATATGTTTCCTCTTGCAAATGTCACTATATCATCCTCAGGGTTATCACCTGTGACCTTTTCGAAAAAAGAACAACAAGGGACAAACAAAAGACAAGGATAATATTCTTTGTACGAATAATAAAACAATAGCGAGAACAATTGTCACAGTAGCCCTTTTAGAGCTATCACTTGTGATCTGCCTGAAACAATGGTAAAAAACAAGAAGTACAATAATAATGAGAGCAATACTCTTCTAGTGTTGTGATGAATCATTCCTTGATGGTAACCTGGAACTGTTATCCTCGATATCTAGGGATAACTAGGAGATCATGTCTCGAGGCCCACATGGTCCTAGACATGGAGTACCGAGAGAGGGATTGATTTGAGCATGGCCTTGGAGGGCCCATCTTTATTCTTCTTCGTCAGATTTTTCCTGTCAGCAGTAGAAGTATCTATCACCACCGGCCTGGGCCTGTATCGGAGAGGACTCTTTCTCCATGAGGTAATTGGTCCGAGACATCATGGTATGTGTCATATTTGATTGTTATAACCTTCTTATATATGCATTAGGTTCCTTTCATTTCTAATGACTGCTTGGATATTACACTAATCCACTTGACCATTGTTGGGGTGATTGATTGGGAAACTTATTAAGCTGATATTCATGGGTTTTGGTTAGCCACCAAGGGGGATTTGCAGATCCATCGTCCGCTCCCACCATCTTATCATATTTACATCTTATACCCCGCTCATCCATCCCATTCCCCTAGTATGGCCATCAAGATGACCTTTGAGGGTTACATCTTGTCTTGTGGGAAGAAGGGGATAAATGCCCAGGGGGTAAAAGCAGCTGGTAAAAGATAAAAGCCATAGGAAATAAAACCTAGAGATGCTTCACCCAGGGGATCCCCGAGAAGGCAATAAAAAGCCTCTCGATAAGAAACTAAAGGGACCCTAAGAAAAATAATAAAAAAACAAGACCTAACCAAGAGGATGGGAGGTCTCATCACGAGGCGGCCCATTATGTTCATAGGTATTTAACAGTATGACATTGCCACTATCTGGTCACCAAGCTAGGGCAGTGACCTTTGGTTGCATGGCCAAAGGAAAGGGGGTCTCATCACGAGCCAGCCTTATCATTTCTGCGAAGATACCAGTGGGTAACGCTGTCAGCTCTGGCCACCAAGCCAAGGCAATGTCCTCTGGTCAGACCTTGAAGTAAAAAATAAAGAAAAGCAATAAAAGAAAAATGAGGCAATGAAGGGCTTGGAAAAAATGCATCCATGACGGGTACAACTCGCCTCCTACAAAGGCACCCACAGACAACACCTGCCCTTGGTTTTACTATGACTAGACATCCCTAAAAACCATATCACCACATAAAACATGGCTTGAATGATCTTCTGAGGAAACTTTCCATCTCTTGAGGGTATTAGCCCAATAGGTTGTTATGTCGGTTTCCTTAGCTTTGTATAGTAGATCTGTGTAATATATTTGAGCTCTTAGATGATATGTTAGGGATTTCATGCATATATTTGATAACTTTAATGATGACATATGATTTACATTGCTATGATATCTAGGACTGATGATCCCATGGAGGGCATAGTTTTTGATGTGCAGGACCATACCCGACGGACAGGTACCAGAGGACCGGTACACATGGGGAGATGATTAGCTCGGACCTCCATGGGGCTGAAGAGCCCATCAGATGGTTGTTGGGATGGCAGAGGCAGGACAACGTCATGATGAGC